>JAVTVY010007668.1:0-43130 GCA_036873755.1 Hanleya hanleyi
CCTGGGTAGGCCCTAGGCCAATAGACCTATACTGCATGGCTATAGAGGTATAGGTCCATACGGGGTGAACGTTTTGGGGTCTAGGTGAGCCCCTAATGGTCCTATGGTGTCGTATGAGGTCTTATTTTGAAGCTCTCGTGGAGTTTGTAATGTATCGGCTCATGGTTTGTCCGTGTGCAAGAGTCTGCGCATGCGTAGTCTGGCCGTAGTATAGAAAGCAGGCATGTTGGGGGATGCGTGGGGGTGTGTTTTAACCCACCACTAGGGGTCCATGGTTGTGGTTTGGTGGGTTGTGACGTCACTTCCGGGTTTCACTAAAACTACCTTCGAACACAGAAGAGTTCCAATTTTTCCCGTACACGTAGGATCCGGATGTTCAACATCCGGGTTTTTCCCCGGCCCGGCCCGGCCCGCCCCGGCCGCAGCGTGCGGGTTACTCCGGCCGCAGCGCGCGCGCGGGGTTGATCTGATGCCGCAGCGCGCGCGGGTTATCCGGAAGTGCGTGGGTGAATCCGCAGCGCACGCGCGCATGAACACCCTCATACATACCCAATGCAGGCGCAGACGTGATGTGCCCGGATGATAGACACGGACGTCGCCGAGAAAAACACATACAACACGTCACATACAGTCGCCCCCCTCAATACCCTCATATATACCCGGATGACGGACGTTACCGAAAAGACACGGACTTTACCGAAAAGACACGGACTTTACCGAAAAGATACGGACTTTACTGAAAAGACACGGACTTTACCTAAAAGACACGGACGTACCCGAAAAGACACGAAGGTGAACGACATTGTGGAAAAACCCCAAAGACAGGTTATTACATGCATTCCTATGATGGTCACAGGTTACGCCCGATTCACGCATAATAAAAGGATTGATCTGTAATCTGTGTTGTTGTTGCTCTCTTTTTTGGACTAATCCATCAGAATAATATGTATCACGGACTACACCCGTAGAGCTACGTCTAGGCGCGCATGTGTGACATGGTCTATAAAACACGTCCCTCTGGATCCCACACTTTCATTTCTACGGTTACAGAGCCATGACGGAGATCCAGCCCTATGCGACTCGCATTTTACAGCATGCCACCGTGGTTAATACGCTCACGGGTTACCGAGCAGTGGTTCGGTCCATGTTTTCAGATGCCGACGACAACGAGGGGCGACGCCAGATCCTGAACGAGTTCACAGAAGCGGTCCTCGACAGAGTGCACACGATGGAGCGGTGTGCCATCACTCACCACTACTGGACTATGACAGCCATTCTTGATGCTCGGGCTATGGACCAAGAGCGCTCACGCCGGAACCAGCGACGGGTGGTTGGCCTAGTCATGGTCTGTGCCCTATTGACCCTGGCGTTGTGGCATTGACAGTGGGACCTGACTATAAATACGAGGGTCAGACACAGTGTGCGTCATTCAACGATCGTCATTGGATCAACCATGTCACCAGTTCTACGAGCCATCCTTTCCCTTGCACCCCGGGTGGGGTTACACGTCTATGAAGATAAAGTCACCCTCGTGGAAGACCGTGGAGATGTTTGCTGGTCGCGCGCTGAGACCGTATCGAATACGGTTACACTACACCGTGACGGCTGGACCAAATTTAAACGGGTGTTGAGCGGTGAGCTCGACGGACACCTCATCCACATAGACAAAGCCATCTACGTATACCGTGGACCTTTCTTCCCACGCCTGGGCCGTTACCAAGACCCTACGCTAGGCTTCACCCTAGACCCCGATCTGTGGACAGCCTTCGAGAAAGTGGTGCCTATTGTGGACCAGCTGTTTACACCGGACGAGCGGTCAGCTGTTCAGTTGGAGTGGGCTCGTGCCCTGAGTGAAGCGGCGGCAGAACCCAATGAACAAATTACCAAACCTAGCAATGAACCAGACGATGATGCCATTGATTATCCGGCTAGACTCAGTCAGCCCAGTGATATGACCAGCCGATCCTTTGATCTCACGGGGTTCTCCCTATAAATACGAGAGACAGTCAAATCTGGTACCATTCACGTACTGACCATGACGGAGCATATAATACTGGCGTATCTCAGCTTGACCCCCGATGTTTTCCTGCACGTTTATGCAGATAAGGTCGATATCATGGAGGAGGTGGGAGACATCTGTGATGCGGACCCTACACAACCGTGCCCGGCCACATTCGTCTGTCCCGGGAGGGCTGGACCAAATTCAAAAGGGTGTTGTCTGGTGAACTGGACGGTGACCTCATTCACTTGTGTCACGATGTGTAAATCCAACGCGGCCCTTTCTTTGCTCAATTGGCTCGGCTAGATGGGGGTACAGTGCATTTTACCCTTCACCCTGATCTATGGTCTGCATTGGAAGATGCCGTGGTAGATGTGGATCAAGTGTTTATCAAGCGGTCATCAGACGAGTTGGACTGGTCATTTACCATGGACACTGTGGAAGCCAACGAAGAAAATCAGAAAGAAACTCCGGCCCAAGATATACCCGTTATAAATAAACGATAGAGCCAGGATCCATCATCATTTGTCACCATGAAGCGCTGGGAGAAGGTGTTGGATAACTTATACTACAGTCCCGACAGTCCGGCGGCCTATAGTGCATTGTCGGCTCTCTATCGAGCGGCCAAACCCCAGGGGATACAACGTGCCCAAGTCCGAGATTGGTTAAGAAAACAAGACACCTATACTTTACATCGATCTGTCCATCGCCATTTTCTACGGAACCGGGTCATCGTGGGAGGAATAGATGCCCAGTGGCAAGCGGATTTGGTCGATATGAGCGCCTTTGCTAAACACAATCGGTATATCTTGACGTGCATCGATATCCTATCCAAGTATGCGTGGGTGGTACCCATCCGGACGAAAACGGGGGGCGAATCTCATAGCGGCGTTCAAAGACATCTTCAAGACCGGGCGCAAACCTTTGTGTTTGCAAACCGACGAAGGCACGGAATTCCTCAACAGACCGTTCCAACAGTTTCTGAAAGCCCAGAAGGTGTTTTTCTTCCATACGTACAACGAGACCAAGGCTTCCGTGGTGGAAAGGTTCAGCAGGACATTCAAAGGCCGTATGTATAAATATTTCACCTATAAGAATAAAAGGCAGTACATCGATGTTCTCCCGAAACTTGTGAGTAGTTACAATCGAGCCTATCACCGGAGTATAGAGAGAGCCCCCATTACCGTGACCCAACGCAATGAAGCCCAAGTTCGGCGTGTCTTGTACCCCATACAATCGCAACAAGCACCGAAGGTGATGTTCAAGGTCGGGGACCCTGTACGGATCAGTAAAGTCAAGGGCAAGTTCGAGAAAAGTTACTTGTCCAACTGGAACGATGAGCACTTCCTGATTAAACGGCGCCTACCCCGACAGCAGCGAGTCTATGAACTGGAAGATCTTCAAGGGGAACCGTTGGTAGGGACGTTTTACGAGACGGAATTACAGCCTGTCGTAAAAACACAGCAAGACTACTACACGGTGGAGCAGATTTTGAAAACGGAACGTCGGCGTGGCAAACTGTTTCATTTCGTGCAATGGGAAGGCTGGCCCAGTTCCTTCAATTCCTGGGTGGGCCAACCAGGTGAAACGACTATAAAGCCAGACACCACTACCGTCATCCTTCATTCCACGTTCGACCACGGTGCTATGGACAAGCAGCAGCTGCCTCTGAACACAGCGTCTCTCAAAACGCGCAAAGCGCAAGTGGGCTTTGTGGTGATATTGCTAACCCTGCTGAGTGTATTGTACGGAGGTGTGATTTACGACGTAGCCTATGTCAGCACGCTACCTAACCAACTGAGAACACCAGCCACCAGTGAAACCAGTCTACGGATAGCACCAGTCAACCCCGTATCGAGCCCAGTCACCACCACACCCCGTGTACAAGCCACATCGAGCTCCACACCAAGCTCCACATCTACACCAAGTACACCCACTACGTCTGAAAACCCACCGGATTTCATCCCTCACAGTGAACAGACAACGACGACCGACGTTGTACCCACCACCATCATCCCTCATAGTGAACAGACAACGACGACCGACGTTGTACCCACCACCACCACTCCAGTTCACTCGTACCAAATTTACAAGAGCGGGTTATCACGACAACGGATACACCTCGAACCATGGACCCTGGGTGGCAGCATCCCTTCACTTGCGTCATCGCAGGACCGACGGGTTCCGGCAAAACGCACTTCGTCAGGAAGCTCCTTCAACACGCCGACAGCATGATCACCCCACCCATTGCCCGAGTCGTGTGGTGTTACGGAGAATGGCAGGAAGCGTATGCAGCAATGCCCTACATCACGTTCGTGGAAGGCCTACCCAACCTGGCCGATTTGGAACCCGACACCTTGGTGGTTCTGGATGATCTCATGGCGGAGACGGATGCGCGCGTCACCCAACTCTTTACCAAAGGCAGCCATCATCGACGGCTCAGGATCATCTACATTGTGCAGAATCTGTTCAGTAAAAACAAAGAACATCGGAACATCAGCTTAAATGCCCACTACCTGGTGGTCTTCAAAACCCGAGAGATACCACTCAACTGCTGCACCTGGCGAGACAGATGTATCCCGGCCGCACACCGTTTGCGTTGGAAGCCTTTAAAGATGCCACAACCCCTCAACACGGGTATATGCTCTTCGACCTCAAGCAAGCCACCCCGACCACCTTCGACTACGGACCGGCATCTTTCCCGGAGAGACCCACCACGTGTACATGCAAAAATAATGTAAACACACCCACAGTGGCGCCCCCAGCTGGGGTGTGTGTGTTTGATGATGGGGATAATAAAAAGAATGAATACCACAGCATGGTTGACTTTGTCTCTGTTCTCTGAGGTAGATAAAAAGGGCAGAGTTGTGGGTTCTGGCATTAGCTGTACATGATGTCTGCGCGAGTACGGAAGCACGCCCCGACGCTCCGTGTATTGAAGACGGCCCCACCCGAGTTGGTCCGAACCATTGTACGCGGTGCGGATCCTGACCTTGTACGCTGTCTGTGCGAGATCGGGTACAACCTGTTAAAAGGCAACGTACCACTGACTCCGGCTCAGAAGACCAAGTTGACCAAGCATAAGACAGGTCTCCGAACCTTAGTCCAGAAGCGAGTCTCTCAAACACAAAAGAAAAAGGTGTTACAGAAAGGCAGCTTTCTCGGGGCCATCTTAGCACCGTTGGCCGCTTCCGTGTTGGGTCCAGTATTGGGTGGACTCTTCGGCCGACAATGATCCACACGAAAAAAATGGTCCTCGTCGAACCACGGTTCCTTCAAAACCTCCAATCGGCCTACCCTGTCCCACCTACAGTGAAGACCATAAACACCCTCGATGGAGAGATGCAACAGATCTTACAGAGACCGGGGTTAAGCGACAGTGAGAAAGTACAACGGTACAATGAGACGCTTCAACGGTACATGACGTTCATGGACCAATACAAAACCTTCTCTACCCCACCACCACCACCACCACCACGTGACACACCGCCGATCTCAGCACGGCTCCAACAGACCCCATTACCAGGGGTACCACCCACAGCCCCACAGTGGGTGGAAGACGAAGTGCTGAAGAGTGTACCTGCATCGTTCAAGAAACAAGCTGGCCTGGTATTACAACGGATGAAACAGAATCCTAACATGACTTCGAATGATAAAGGCGAACTCCTGGTACAGAATCAGGTGGTCCCCGGGACCCACATGACGGATTTAGTGAATAACCTGATGCGCAAACGCGCAGGTCACTTTTACGGATCCTCGAGGATGGGAGGTCTTCGCTCAAGGCTTGAAAAGACATGCATGTACCACAGGAATTGGTGGGAACCCCCACCGCCTGGGCCTTTATGCAGCGAACCCAGCAATCGCCGAGTGGCCCACTACCTTCTTAGAGGAATCCGAATGGGAACCGGAGTCACCCCCAAAAAACACCACCACCACAACGGGCACCTTCTTTTCAGACCTTTAAAAAGCCATCATGATCAGGACACCCCACATCTCCAGAGCCGTGACACGTAGCAAGTCACCGCGACGAACACGACGCCGGACACAACTTTAGCAGTGCAGGCGTCTGGCCCGTCATTCGTAATCCAGCCGTCGTCCATTAGAGAATATCCGCGTCCATAATCCGAAGACCTATTCCATTTCCATATAACAGTATTAGCACCAAATTCAAAAAGACAAAAGTATACATAAACATAGGCTTGTTTCCTGCAAGAGAGAAGCGGTCAACAATTTCAATGATGCCGGCAAGACATCATGATGTTCCAAAATATCAAATCCGTATCGCTGATCAGTATTCTTAATCCATAATATTCGTTATAGAGTCGTCATCTAAAAATGATGTACCTCAGTCACGCTTTGATTGTGCCTGTTCATATGAGTACCATGAGGATCTTGAAGTACATAGGCTCATACGGCCCCTAGCCCCGGGTTAAGCGGAATTAGACACATGTTACGAAACGTAGCCCCATAGATCTTGCACGCTACGTTCGTATTTTGCTATCAGCATGCGATATGTATCGCCAAATTTGAAAACTTTGAGTGGAGGCGCTTGGTGGAATAGCCCTGTTTTATAAGTTTCTGCAACAATGTTTTGTGACGTTGATTAAAATCATCACATTTAACACAGGATCTAGCAAATGCTACTAAGCGAGATATGTATACGCCATATGCAGGTCCACTGGAATATTACTATCCAGAAAGGGATAGTTTACGATGTCGAAATTGTAATCATCTCTTTTGTCATAAAGTCGACGAGAGAGAATGCCCGCTTCATTTTATAGAGGTAGAGATCTAAATAAGATGTGCCTGTAGGGCTATCTGTAGTTTCCTTCAAATCCAGTGAAGGTGGATATATATCCTTCACTGCGTCATTTATATAGCGATTATCCACAGCGAGAAGATCGTCTATATAGCGTTTGGTGAATGAGAAGGAACGGGCTTTGAGTGGATCGGTTTTTGAAAGCGCCAGCATATAGTCATATTCATAAGAGAACAGATACAGGTCAGCCAACAGGGGTGCACAATTAGTACCCATTGGAATACCTATATGCTGCTGATATATTGTGTTGCCAAATTTCACATAGATATTTTTAATGAGAAATTCAAGCAACTCTATAAACAAAGAAACATCCCATGAATGATATCTCTTGTATGTAGTCGAGCTAAAGAATGCTTTATGGCTTCCGACATTAATATATCTACGATCAGTTTTCTTGAACACAGATACTATTAATGAACTTATACGGTCAATAAGGTCCTGATGAGGGATTGTAGTATAGAGAGTCGAGAAATCCCATGTGGATACATGTCTGTACGGTATGTGACCTTTAGCATCAAGTTCTTCCGTAAGACATTTTGAGTTTTCAATATCCACATACATTCAACGCCAGAGTTCTTGAAAATAGTGGCGCAATACCTTTCCCAAAATGCTTTTACCTCCTGAAGGGCCCTCGTCAATAGGGTTGAAAGAAGCTTGGTGGTGCAGCTTCTAGAACCAGCTATGAATCTAGCTTTGTATGGTGATTTATGCATTTTGGGAGTCCAGTATATTTTTGGTATGTCGCTATGATTGGTTGGAAGACAAATACCTCTTTCCCTGAGAAACTTTTTGTGATTGTTAAATAAATCTTCCAGAGTAAATGCAGTTTGGGAGTAAGTAGATGTATTTGATAAAGATATGTCTACATTCAATTCTTTAACCAGCACCTGGTAATAGTAATATTTACATATGAATATTATATTATTCGGAGCTTTGTCTGCTGGGACTATGACGAATTTACTCTGGAGATTTGCTAGAACTTCTTGCGAACTGAGGTTTCTCAGTACTTGTTTTGCTTGGGGAAGAGTACTTCTGTCAATATGGCGGATTGTTTCAACGACCTTGCTTTTGGTGAGGTCCAGCCAATCAGCGAGTACTGTAGGCTCAACTTTTTCCCGCCTAGACCAATCAATAACGTACTGTTCTAATGCAGTCAGGACTATCTTCTGGTCCGCCTTCAGATTTATTCTTCTTGGCTCTCTATATTTAGGTCCTTTCATCAGGAGTAATTTATCACTCACCACATCAAGGTCACCAGTCACAATATGTTTGCATGGTGTATAGATAAAGTTCGACAATTCACAATCACAACTATAGCCTCCTGACGTGTATAAGTTCCAGTCAAACCTCCTTGACAGCATTGGAGTAATTGAATATTTTGGTGGCTATAGATTTAGTATACTTATATGAAATGCAAGGAGGTTCTGTGAACTTGAAATAGTTTGGTACAGCGTTGCGTACCTCTGGATCATTCAGGATTCGAGGTAAATTAATGATGTCCAGTCCTTTATCTAAGTAGTTGAGTTTCAAGAAAAGCCGATCTTGAGATGTTTCGATTATGTTCACTGGACGATACAACCGAAAATACGCTATATCTTGACATACTTTACTGATTTTGGATGGTATTATATTTCCTGAAGACGCAGATTGCTGTATATCTCTGGCTATTTGATTTAAAGCTCTCAGAGGTAACGCATACAGAACTGTACGTAAGCTATGTATACTATTGGGTGCGTTAGTTAAACCCACTAAGTAATTTAAAGTGATATGATCGTGAATCATCGAACTATTAAACTTTCGCCAACCATGGCTGCGTTGTCTCCGTTGATGGGGTTTAAATAGTTGGGTAATGTTGGATATATTTGAACGGCGGTTTGTAGCATTGCCGAACCCACTGACATTATCATTTAAACCAAACGGAAACACCGACCCAAGTTCTAGCATCCAGAATAATTCCCGCTCTCGGATTTTTCTCTCAAATCCAAAAGGGGAATCCTTAGTAGATGGATAGACGACGTCTATGATCTGAATACTAAAGTTATCCCAGCCGTGGTCGGGTCCAGAAAAATGCCTGCCTATAAGCAATTGCTTTTTCCTAACGGATTTTCTGTGACCGTTCACCCTAAGATGGAGTCTTTGGGTGGTCTTGCCAACATACTGTTGACCACACTTCTTACAGGAAACTAAGTAAATACAGTTTGTAGTAGAACAACTAAGATCAACATACGAGTTAACAGAATATGAGTTACCAGTTAACGCGGAACTAAATGAAGCTGAAGTATTAAAGAGTGGACACGTGAGACATCCACGGTGTCCACACTTAGAAATTTTGAAATTATTACATGTAGAACATGTTAAAACACCTATTAAAACCAACAGCAGCAGCAGGACAGCTCAGTCGCCATGTTTTACCTCACCCTACCCAGTAACAGTTCTCTAGATGTGTTTCCTGACAACACCTTGGCCAAGTACGTGACCCAGTTACCGCAACCGTTGCATTAACCTGGGCGCTGGGAATGTGGCCTCGTGGATATCCAATACCCTTACTCGTGGTACAACGTGCGAGCCAATGAAGTGTGGTACGAGGTGACCTACGAAGGAAAAGACACCCGACTCACCCTCCCGAAGGCCAATACGATACTCCCAAGGAGTTCATGGGTGGGTGTCAAGACTGTTGCATTATAAGGCTCTACGGGAGGTCACGAATACTTCAAGACCCATCAAAGCCTATCCCTTCACGAATCACGTGGACTTCGATTACAACGCACACAACGACAAGGCACAGCTTATCGTCACCGCCAACGCGAGTGTCGTACTGAGTCCTATCCTACAGCAAATGCTGGGTTTCGATCTACAGACGTTCGCTGGTCCCACCGCCCACCAAGGCGAGATCCCGATGGATATGAAGTCGGGTATGTACGGACTCTACGTCTACTCGGACGTGGTGGACAACCACATCGTGGGCGATATCAACACACCTCTGTTACGGGTGGTGCCCATTAAAAAGACGTATGGAGATCAAGTCACCCACAGTTTCACCCACATGCTCTACCTACCCGTACGACAAACTGACATCAACACGTGGATATAAGAGATGACACGGGACGACCGGTGGCATTCGAACGCGGGAAAGTGGTGCTGAAACTTCATTTTCGACAAGCACGTGCTCCCCACTTTGTATAATGAAGGTGCCTTACGAGTGCGATGCACGCAGCTACATGGACTATTATGCCCAACAGGCCGGCGGTGGCCTTCCGGTTTTTAGTGGTGCACGCATGCAACGAGGACATGGGCTGGGGAACATACTCGGGAGCATCGTCAAAACGTTCCTGCCCTTGGTGACGCGTGGGGTGAAAGCAATCGGCAAACAAGCGGTACGCAGTGGACTGCAAGTCGCTGGTGATGTCTTGTGGGGTACGGCACCCAAAGAAGCCTTGAAACGGCGGGCCAAAGAAGCAGGAGGCGTCTTAGTGGCCAAAGCACAACGCACCGTAGGGAATAAAAGACCTGCACCACCGAGACCACGCACCAGTCGACGACCGACCCAGAGACGACGCACATCGAAGACCCAGGGTATCTTTTCTTAAAACATGTCCTTGATCCACGCAGAGTCCTGCCCCTCCACCAACAATGAATTTGATTTGTGGACCGTGTCGCCCACACAGACCAGTGCCGAACAAGGATTATGGGTGGAGCATCTCCCGCTGTCCAGCATCAACGCAACAGGGCCCATCGAGTTCACCATCAGTAATGCGGATACGGCCTATGTGGATAAAGCCCATACATACTTGTATGTGAAAGCCAACATCGTCAATGGAGATGGCTCCAGAATCGTCGACCAAGCAACGGTGGGCCCGACGAATCTCTGGCTGCATTCGATGTTTCAACAGGTGGATATATTTCTCAGCGACAAACTCATCAGTGACTCGACCAACACGTACCCCTAGCGAGCCTACATCGAGACGCTGTTGTCGCATGGACGAGAGGCTAAAAAATCTCAACTGACAGCCGCTTTATTCTACCACAGCCCAGCACATGGGCGTAGAGAACGACAATGTGGGATATAACAAACGGAAGGCTTTGACCGCGAACGGCGTCGCGGTGGATCTCATGGGTCGACTGCACGCAGACATGTTCATGCAAGACCGGTACCTGTTGAACAAGATCCCCATCAAAATCCGACTGATACGGGCGCCTCCGACCTTCGCCTTGATGGCCACTAACGTAGACGGGCATGCAGCTGACTATAAGATTGTCATCCAAGACGCAGTCCTGTATGTCCGAAAAGTGAAACCGAATCCAGTCGTTCAATTGGGACACCTCAAAGCCTTGGAAACAAAACCAGCCCAGTACCCTATCCGACGTGTGCAAACCAAAGTGTGCTCTGTGTCTGCTGGAAATATGAGCGCCAACAAAGAAAAGCTGTTCCTGGGGGAACTACCCAAGCGATTGATCCTGGCCTGTGTGGAAAATACCAGTTTCAGCGGAGCCTACCCAGAGAATCCGTTTGACTTTAAACATTTCGGCATCAATTTTGTGGCCCTGCATGTGGATGGACAACAGGTCCCAGCCACGGCCTTAATTACAAGCGTCTAGTCCGTCATTCATAATCCAGCCGTCGTCCATTAGAGAATATCCGCGTCCATAATCCAAAGACCTATTCCATTTCCATATAACAGTATTAGCACCAAATTCAAAAAGACAAAAGTATACATAAACATAGGCTTGTTTCCTGCAAGAGAAGCGGTCAACAGTTTTCAATGATGCCGGCAAGACATCATGATGTTCCAAAAATATCAAATCCGTATCGCTGATCAGTATTCTTAATCCATAATATTCGTTGTAAAGTCGTCATCTAAAGAATGATGTATCTCAGTCACGCTTTGATTGTGACTGTGCATATGAGTACCATGAGGATCTTGAAATACATGAGTTCATACGGCCCCTAGCCCCAGGTTAAGCGGAATTAGACACAAGTTACGAAACGTAGCGCCATAGGTCTTGTACGCTACGTTCGTATTTTGCTATCAGCATGCGATATGTATCGCCAAATTTGAGAAACTTTGAGTGGAGGCGTTTGGTGGAATGGCCCTGTTTTATAAGTTTCTGTAACAATGTTTTGTGACGTTGATTAAAATCGTCACATTTAACACAGGATCTAGCAAATGCTACTAAGCGAGATATGTATACGCCATATGCAGGTCCCACTGGAATATTACTGTCCAGAAAGGGATAGTTTACGATGTCGAAATTGTAATCATCTCTTTTGTCATAAAGTCGACGAGAGAGAATGCCCGCTTCATTTTTATAGAGATAGAGATCTAAATAAGATGTGCCTGTAGGGCTATCTGTAGTTTCCTTCAAATCCAGTGAAGGTGGATATATATCCTTCACTGCGTCATTTATATAGCGATTATCCACAGCGAGAAGATCGTCTATATAGCGTTTGGTGAATGAGAAGGAACGGGCTTTGAGTGGATCGGTTTTTGAAAGCGCCAGCATATAGTCATATTCACAAGAGAACAGATACAGGTCAGCCAACAGGGGTGCACAATTAGTACCCATTGGAATACCTATATGCTGCTGATATATTGTGTTGCCAAATTTCACATAGATATTTTTAATGAGAAATTCAAGCAACTCTATAAACAAAGAAACATCCCATGAATGATATCTCTTGTATGTAGTCGAGCTAAAGAATGCTTTATGGCTTCCGACATTAATATATCTACGATCAGTTTTCTTGAACACAGATACTATTAATGAACTTAGACGGTCAATAAGGTCCTGATGAGGGATTGTAGTATAGAGAGTCGAGAAATCCCATGTGGATACATGTCTGTACGGTATGTGACCTTTAGCATCAAGTTCTTCCGTAAGACATTTTGAGTTTTTCAATATCCACATACATTCAACGCCAGAGTTCTTGAAAATAGTGGCGCAATACCTTTCCCAAAATGCTTTTACCTCCTGAAGGGCCCTCGTCAATAGGGTTGAAAGAAGCTTGGTGGTGCAGCTTCTAGAACCAGCTATGAATCTAGCTTTGTATGGTGATTTATGCATTTTGGGAGTCCAGTATATTTTTGGTATGTCGCTATGATTGGTTGGAAGACAAATACCTCTTTCCCTGAGAAACTTTGGGCGCGCGAATTTCATTCGAGCCTATCAGAGCCAGTTTACAGCCACCGGTCAAATCAACCAGGACGAAGGGAATATGATCAGTCGGGAGGACTACGCGAACGGATACACGTTGTTCTGTTTCGATCTGACCCCCACCTTAGAGAACGACCATCAGCTGGCCCTCGCCAAGCAAGGCAATTTACGGTTGGAAATCCACTTTCCACGAGCCCTCCGGAGCACCGTCAATGTGATCTGCTACGCCGAGTTTGACAACATCATTCAAGTGGACAAGGCGCGCAACGTCCTGTGTGACTTCTCCACCTAACATGGATACAGACCAGATAACCACCGTGCTGGAGAATGAACCAGAGACACGTATGGTCTTTCAAGTGGTGTTTCCCATTAGATCGTATGTATCCTGCTGCTTACGTTCTCAACACGGACCGGATGGATCGGCCCGGTGAACATTGGATGGGCGTGTACTTGACAGAACAGCAGGGCGAATACTTTGACCCATACGGCCTGCCACCCCTCCATCCCGATTTAACAGACTTCATGGATCAAGGCACAGAGACGTGGTGTTGGAACAGTCAAACGTTGCAAAGCCTGGCCAGTAGCGTGTGCGGACAATATTGCTTGTTTTACCTGTACCATCGATGCCGGGGAAGACCCTTATCTACCATCGTACAGATGTTTGACGAGTACCCCAAGGCCGAGGACCGCGATGTACTCGTATATGACTGGGCCGCCCATCATTTCAATGTACAAGCCCCGTTCTGAGCTTAAGTTCTTTCAATGTACACAAGCCCCCTGTTCTGGGCTTAAGTTTACACGCCCCCTGTTCTGGGCTTCAGTTCTTTCAATGTACAAGCCCCCTGTTCTGGGCTTCAGTTTTCACGTGGTTGTTCTCACGTTGTTGTTGTTACTGAATAAAAAACAAAATGAGATCTCACCAAAAACCCTGTCTTGTGTGTTTTCTATATGAGCATAATGCATGAAACTGGCTTTGAACACCGTTTTAGCCAATCAGTGGCCTAGAATGGAGCCAAAGCTAACCCATCCATGTCCAGAAAACATTACCCGGGTGTACAAGTACCCGGATGTAGGCGCGGACGTAGGCGAAAGCATCCCAGTACCCGGATGTAGGCGCAGACGTGAGCAAAATTCTAGTACCCGTCCATTGGTTCTTTTATCGATCGCTCATTGGCTCTTTTTCTCGACCGCTGATTGGTCCAAATGGAACTGCCAATCCTTCCCAGGTTAATTTACAATCCCCTTTTGGGGTTCAAGCTCTGTATATCGATGCCGCAACATTGTTGGCGAACCTTGCCGAAAGGGAGACCTTGGACCTTTTGACCTGGATGTGACCTTTGACCTTTTGACCCGACATTCACCCGCGCACTGCCGGTAATGACGCGCGCGCGCGCTGCGGCCGGGGCGGGCCGGGCCGGGTCGGGAAAAAACCCGGATGTTGAACATCCGGATCCTACGTGTACGGGAAAAATTGGAACTCTTCTGTGTTCGAAGGTAGTTTTAGTGAAACCTAGAAGTGACGTCACAACCCACCAAACCACAACCACGGACCCCTAGTGGTGGGTTAAAACACACCCCCACGCATCCCCCAACATGGCTGCTTTCTATACTACGGCCAGACTACGCATGCGCAGACTCTTGCACACGGACGAACCATGAGTCGATACATTACAAACTCCACGAGAGCTTCAAAATAAGACCTCATACGACACCATAGGACCATTAGGGGCTCACCTAGATCCCAAAACGTTCACCCCGTATGGACCTATACCTCCATAGCCATGCAGTATAGGCCTATGGGCCTACCCAGGCCTCGGTGAACTTTTTCCAAAAATTTCACCGTTTCGCTCCGGGACCCTTCCCATCATGTTCTAAATGACGAGACGTGAAAAACAAGACCAAACAACCCATATCACAATGAACGTGTGTGAATTTTCCAGGTTGAACCTATACCCCCATATAGCCAGAATGGGACTATATGGGCTATATGGTACTTTTTCAAAAATTTCACCCTTGCGCTCCGAGACCCTTCCCATCGTGTTCTAAATGACAAGACGTGAAAAACAAATCCAAGCAACCCATATCACAATGAACGTGTGTGAATTTCCCAGGTTGGACCTATACCCTCCATGGCCAGCCTATGGGCCTATATACAGACCTCGGTGACTTTTCCCAAAAATTTCACCGATTCGCTCCCATTGTATTTTTTTTCTCGGCGAGACGAGAAAAACGAGACCCCACAACCCATAGTAACACCCACAAAAAAATTTGACCATCCCCATATCCCATACAGGCATTTTCCCTTATATTGTATAATACAGACCCCTATTGTAGGGGTAAAGCCCGTGTTCCGCTTTTTATAGTTTCGGAAAAAAATCCTAATTTTACATGCACCCACCCCATTGACTTGATAGGCAGGCCCCGATAAGCCCGGGGACCGATAGTAGCCCTTTTGGCTAGAGTTGATAGGGGGTTTCCCCTATCTTAGGGGTAAAGTCCGTGTTCCGCTTTTATAATTTCGGGGACAAATCCTAATTTTACATGCACCCACCCCATTGACTTGATAGGCAGGCCCCGATAAGCCCGGGGCACGATATTAGCCCTTTTGGCTAGAGTTGATAGGTGTTTTCCCCTATTTTAGGGGTAAAGTCCGTTTTCCGCTTTTTATAGTTTCGGGAAAAAATCCTAATTTTACATGCACCCACCCCATTGACTTGATAGGCAGGTCCCAATAAGCCCGATATTAGCCCTTTTGGCTAGGGTTGATAGGTGTTTTCCCCTATTTTAGGGGTAAAGTCCGTATTCCGCTTTTTATAGTTTCGGGAAAAAATGCTAATTTTACATGCACCCACCCATGACTGGATGCCCCTTCACGAATGCTTAACTTTGATACCTCATTCGACCCAATCGGACCATGCAGCGTATTTGAAGTCTGGGGACTACTTTTTCTCCGCGGTCCGCCAGACCGCATCGCCGCGGAAGAATACATGCCCAGGGGCCCTTTGCCGGAACTATAGTCACCCAGAGTTACCTCCTCCTAGATTGGAACTCTTCTGTGCTGGAGGTAGTTTTTGATTCACCCAGACCGGAAGTGACGTCATACCTGCGCGAAAACACCTGCGCACTCGGCCAAAGGACGTCGAAATCACGGCTCCCTTCTACTTATGTTAATTTGGTCTATGTCGCACGGTTTCGTCGTTTGCTGACTGTTACTGTGCTGTTATGTAGTACCTGTTTGCTTATATCTCTATTTAAATTTTGTGTCTCCAACAGCACGAAATGTTTCAACCACATTTCCGGTTTCAATCAGCAGTCGTAATACCTAGCTTTATGTAGTTTTATATGAAACTACAAGGCTACTGGTGTATGTTATCGAAGAGCTGGTGCATGGGGGCAGTTCATGTAACGTGACGGGAATCGCAGACACTAGAGCGTGCAATAGGCAAGACCCTTTTCAATTCTGGTATGAACGATCTAACAAAGAATTGGCTTACAGGAACTATATGCCTGGCGCATGATTCATTCATAGCTACTTGCAACAGATATGTTGTAATTACACGACGTATTTTCTTTTAATGAAATCCCCGTAGACCTTGTCATATACTGCCGTTATAATTTAATAACAATCAATGTAATCATGGGATTAAATCCCTAATGGGTTATTATCGTTTGTACATAAATCACACGAGTATCATATAACTGCCCAGCAAAGATATACCATGCAGGAAAAGCCGCTAAGAGATTTTAACGTTATGTTCATGTACTGGTTTATTTATTTATTGTATATTGTAACTTTTTCTGTTACTTATGTTACAAATATGATAAAATTTGTTATTAGGTTCAAAATTATGATATAATACTCACCTCTTATTCTCACTTGTGTCGTTGAAAGAGATCAGTCTGATTATGTTGAAAATATACTGGATAATGGATAACGATTTTATACCACCTGAGGATATTCCACCCGCGGACCTTTTCTCATTTCTTCCATTTTTTCACGATACAATTCCCCAAAATTCTGAAATTCAAAACAATTTGTCTAACAATCGAATGAATATGGATATTAACCTCGAATATCTCGACAGTCTGTGTTTTAATTCAGTTGAATTAAACGACCCAGAATTCTGTAAATCTATTACAGACGACAATCAATATGAAAGTATACATTGGCGTAATATCGACAGTCATCAATCAAATTATTTTAACGAATCTTCATTTGCAACAGAATATAACTCACGTGCAATGTGTAACAAAAACTTACATTTTTCATTTTTACATTTAAATGCTAGAAGCCTTAACAAACATTTTAATGAAATTACCGGTTTTATTTATCATTTACAACATACATTTTCTGTCCTTGGGTTTTCTGAAAGTTGGCTCGACCCGGCAACTGAAACTCTACTTGACATACCGGGATACAAACCATTCCCATCCTCACGAAGCAAAAAGAAGGGAGGTGGTGTTATTTTATATGTGAATGAAAATATTACAAAATGTAAAATCCACGACGATCTTCCCTATCGAGATAAAGATGGGGAGTTTGAATCCTTATTCGTTGAACTGGAATTTAACAAGACTAAGTACCTCGTGGGAATATTCTATCGACCTCCTGGTAAGGACCTTGGCTCTTTGAATCGTCATCTCGAGCAAATTCTACAACATAATGATATAGTAAACAGCAAATGTGTTATTATGGGGGATTTTAATGTGGACCTTTTTAAACTGAAAAACATGGACCTTCAAAGGAATTTCTGCATATCCTAAAATCATATTATTTCTTCCCACAGATCACGAAACCAACTCGAGTCACCCCACATTCTGCAACATTAATTGATAACTTTTTTTTGAATTTTCATGAACACAATCTTGTTTCTGGTATATTTCTGACTGATATCTCAGATCATTTTCCGATTTTCCATATACTCAATACACAGATCGATAATTTGTCGGATAATGAAGAAATTACCTACCGTATATATAACCAACAACAAGAAGATTTATTTATACAAAAAATTAAAGATATTACCTGGGAAGATGTTACAAATACCAATAACGATACAAACATGGCACTTTCTTATTTTTCCTCTAAATTTTCTGCAATTTATAATGAATGTTTCCCCATAATAACACATAAATTGTCCAAGCACAAAATTATTAAACCATGGATTACCCACGGGATATACTTACATCTATACACCATAAGAACAATCTTTATCGTAGCTATTTAATCAATCCCAATAATGATACGCGCACGCAATACAGACAATATAGAAATAAACTAAATCATACAATTCAGCTAGCAAAGAAGAATTACTTTGAAGAGAAGTTTAATTTGGTTAATCAAAATATTAAAGGAACCTGGCAAGTTATCAATCAGCTAATGAACAGAAAGAGCCATTCTAAATTACCGTCTAGTTTCGATATCAATGGACAGAACATTACAGACAAGGAATTCATTGCTAACAAATTCAACCAATATTTTATCTCACTGCCATCTAATTTGGATGCACGAATCCCCAATACATCAGATTTTAGGGAATATTTGAAAAACAGCACTCCCCAAAACTTTGAATTCCCTATTACAGCTCCATTTGAAGTCAAACAAACAATATTACAACTTAGGTCAGCTGCTCCAGGTATTGACGAAATTTAAAGCCTCTGTGGTTAAGAAAGTATCTGACTTTATATCTGGTCCACTGTCCTTTATCATAAACTTATCGTTTGCAACTGGAGTAGTACCAGACTCTCTAAACGCCGCAAAGGTCACGCCGATTTTCAAGTCTGGTGACCCCTGTTGCTTTTCCAATTATAGACCGATATCTGTGTTACCCTTTTTCAGCAAGATCTTAGAAAAGGCAGCTGCTAATGCCATCACAGAATTTCTGGACTCAAACGACATA
Source organism: Hanleya hanleyi (assembly GCA_036873755.1). Classification (NCBI taxonomy): domain Eukaryota; kingdom Metazoa; phylum Mollusca; class Polyplacophora; order Lepidopleurida; family Hanleyidae; genus Hanleya; species Hanleya hanleyi. Next base: position 18,872 of record JAVTVY010007668.1, read on the forward strand.
ATTTCAGAGGCGCAATATGGATTCAGGGCAAATCATTCCACGGCACTCGCAGCATGTAAATTGCACGACTTTCTCGTCACTGCAAAGGAATCTAAGCTGTTCACTGTAGCTACTTTTTACCCCTCGGCCATTTGGCCTCGGGGTATTGTCGTTGCCATGTACGTCCGTCCGTCTGTCCGTACGTCCGTCCGTCCGTCCGTTAACGCATTTTAGGCAAAACCGCTTGAGATACCACCACCAAATTTTCAGCACTTATTTATCTAGTGCTAAGTCAGACGCCTATTGAAAGTGGCTTCCCTCGGCCAATATTTTACAGAGTTCTGCCCCTTTACAGATATATTAATTTCTATTTCTGTCCTATATACCTGAATATAACCAACTATATCTGCAGAACTGTGTTTGATATAGCTACTATATTTTGGAAACTTATTTATATTGTTGTATTCTACAAGCCAACAAAGGATTACTCGCCTCGGCTTACGGAGTTATGCCCCTTTCGGATGTAATAATCTTCGATTTTGTTATCTGTAGTTGAATGTACAAGTTATATCTGCAGATCCGTGTTCAGTACAGCTTATTCGTCTCGGTTCTTATTTTACAGTAGTGCTAAGTCCGATGCCTATCGAAAGTGGCCCATACTTTACAGAGTTATGCCCCTTTACTGATATATTAATTTCTATTTCTGTCCTATATGCCTGAATGTAACCAACTATATCTGCAGAACTGTGTTTGGTATAGCTACTATATTTTGGAAACTTATTTATATTGTTGTATTCAGACGCCTATCGAAAGTGGCTCCCCTCGACCTATATTCTACAGAGTTATGCCCGTTTACAGATATATAATTTTTCTATTTCTGTCCTATATGCCTGAATGTAACCAACTACCGGTATATCTTGATCATCCCACATAGAACTATCTCTTCCCCAATTCACACTACACATGGGTCACAATCACTTGGGGAAAGCCGAGGGGTTTTGATTAGATCAATCTCATGTTTAGATTTGTCAAAAGCCTTTGACACTGTCAAACATGATATTTTACTTGCCAAATTAGAACATTACGGATTCCGCGACATATCGAATGTCTGGTTTAAAAATTATTTGACAAACAGAACACAAAGGCTAAATTATAATGTTTTTTTTTATCTGAATCTGTCTCCGTTCATTTTGGTGTTCCACAGGGTTCCATACTTGGTCCCGTCTTATTTTTGATTTACATTAATGACCTTATTAACGTAACAAATTTATTAAAATGTATCCTATATGCAGATGATACAAGTGTTCTTTACTGTTCAGAAAATCTTAATGATGCTATGAATATTATGACACTTGAACTAGATAAGTTGTATAAATGGTTCTGTGCAAATCGCTTATCTATCAATATCACCAAAACTAAAGTTATGATAATTGAACCCTATTTAAAACACTCTCACAGGTCTACAGTTGAAACACCTCCTATAAAACTGTGTGGAGTAGATTGTTAGTAATTTCAAATTCCTTGGAGTATTTTTTAATAACCGTCTAAACTGGGTCTCGCACATTGATTATACTTGTAAGACAGTTTCTAGGAATACTGGGATTCTTCATCATATTAAAAAATCCCTAAAAAAAAACACTCTTTATATTATACTACTCTTTCATATTCCCATATTTGTCATACTGCAACATTTTATGGGGTAACACATACACCAGTCATCTAAATCCTTTAAATCTTCTCCAAAAACGTGTAATTAGACTTATAACGTTATCCGCTAAGTATGACCACACTGAACCTTTATTCAAGCGAACTCAAATTCTCCAGTTACCTAAACTGAATCTTTATCTGTTACTTCTACTAGTACACACATTTTTTTATGATTCAAGTCCACTACCCAAATATTTTCGGAACTATTTTGTAAAACAATCATCTGTTCATCAATATCAAACACGCGCACATTATCTTAATTTATACAGGCCATTTTATCGTAGTAATTTGTCCTTTTATACTATCAAAACAGCTGGTCCCCGCGAGTGGAATAAACTAATGTCCTCTATCAAAAACATACTATCGACATCACTTTTCAAATCCAAGCTTAAATCATACCTAACTGAGAATGACTGATCTACTTTCTCGACCATTTCCGATGCTGTTGCACTTGTCAAACCATAATATTAAGCCACCCTAAGTTTAATTTCAGTATTATTTCCAACCTAGGGATAAAACAAGCCCCCTGGGGTTTTATTCCCGCCTTTCAAAGCATGTAAGCATCATTTATATTAGTTACGCAAATTTGGTGAATAAAATGAAATGAAAATGAAAAAATGTACCTTAATGAGATTGCTAAAAAAACATCTCTCAATATTGCAGAATGTTCGTACAATTCAAATCACAGGGACTGTCTAGACACAAGCTGAATTATTCGTGCCGACTCCCTCTGTTATATATACCTCACATAGCAATTTTCAGAAAATTATGTCATGCATAGAAAAGCAAATAACTTCCCGGAACATTCCAGAACTCCTCGCGGAACAACCTTCACAGTACTAGTGTGTTTCGTGCATCAAACCCTATAAACGTATCCTCTACAGTTCTTTGCCAAATATAGAAGTGCAGAATGATGTCATTGTCATGCATGTTTGCAAATGAGTGCTGCCCCAGTGCCACACCAAAGAAAATTACCTGATATTTCTACGTATATCGTATAGAAATTAAAGAAGGGCTAGAGCGAAGTATCATAACACCCGGTAAAACAATTAAATGTTTGCAAAGTATTTAATTCTAACACAGTAATATCCCCATATCCCAACACTTCGCTACCATACAATAAAATGGTACAACAGTTTTATCGAATAGGTCTAACATTATGAGTAGTAGGGTAAACACGGCAGAGCGCTACTTTTCCAGGGAGGTAACTCTTGGTTCCTTTTTTCCGCCAGGGGCGCCACCAGTCCCGTATGACGTCACTTCCGATCTGGGTGAATGGAGCGTGACCTGGGAACATGATAGGATATGTACTGACCTGTCTGTGGGTTTTTCCACAATGTCGTTCACCTTCGTGTGTCTTCGCTCACCTCCGTGTCTTTTCGCTCACCTCCGTGTCTCTTCGGTCACCTCCGTATCTTTTCGGTCAGGTCCGTGTCTTTTCGGGTACGTCCGTGTCTTTTCGGTGAGGTCCGCCATCTTCAGAACATGATAGGCCATGTACTAGGGAACATGATAGGCCATGTACTGTCTGTGGGGGTTTTCCCGCCAGAATTTCGCTGTCGTCTGCTTGGGGTTGTCACGTGCCGAACACCTGAATTGCAACAATGTTGCACGCTACAATGTTGCTACAACACCTGGTCTGGCGTCTGCGTGAGTGAGATCACGTGCCGAACACCTGGCTCCCCGAGATCAAGGCATGTCCAGACTTGTTCTGGGTTGTACAGTTCTGCCATGCAGGGAACGGGTACTAGGAATGCATATTAAATCTATAGACAAAGTGTATGGAAATAGACGTTTTGGGATCTAGGTGGGCCACTAGTGGGTCGATGGAGCCGTATGAGGTATCAATGTGAAGCATTCGTGAAGGCGCATTCGACAGGCTGGGTGTGGGGTTGAAATATCGTCATTCTGCGCATGCGCGGTAGACAAATGGTATGGAAATAGCCGTTAGGGGTCTAGGTCCAATGGACCGATGGGGTCGAGTGAGGTATCAATGTGAAGCCTATGTGAGGGGGCATCCCACTGGGTGGATGTGGGGTCTGAATATCGTCATTCTGCGCATGCGCAATAGACAATGTTTATGAAAATAGACGTTTTTGGGATCTAGGTGAGCCACTAATGAGCCGATGGATTTGAGTGAGGTATCAATGTGAAGCATATGTGAGGGGGCATCCGAATGGACTAGTGTCTCGGCCGTTGTCAACATTCTGCGCATGCGCAGACGGAATTCTGGGAAAAGGGTGTGGAAATATACGTTTTAGGGTTTAGGTGAGCCCCTAATGATCCTATGGTGTCGAAAGAGGTCTTATTTTGAAGCTGTCGTGAGGGAGCATCCGCCTGGGCTAGTGTGTCGTTCGTTGTCAATAGTCTGCGCATGCGCAGTCTGGCCGTAGTATAGAAATAAACGTGTTGGGGTTTAGGTGGGCCCCTATTGGGCCGATTGGATCGAGTGAGGTATCAATGTAAAGCATACGTGAGGGAGTATCCAATGGGCTGGGTGTGACGTGGAACTGACGTCATTCTGCGCATGCGCAGTAGAGAAAGTGTATGGAAATAGACGTTCTGGGGCCTAGGCGAGCCACTAATGGGCCGATGGAGTCGAGTGAGGTATCCATGTGAAGCATATGTGAGGGAGTATCCAACGGGCTGGGTGTGACGTGGAACTGACGTCATTCTACGCATGCGCAGTGGAGAAAGTGTATGGAAATAGACATTCTGGGGCCTAGGCGAGCCACTAATGGGCCGATGGAATCTAGTGAGGTATCCATGTGAAGCATATGTGAGGGAGCAACCGCCTGGAGTAGTGTCTCGGCCGTTGTCCACATTCTGCGCATGCGTAGACAGGGAATTGTGGGAAACGGGTGTGGAAATAGACGTTTTTGCGGTCTAGATGGGCCACTAATGGTCCGATGGAGTCGAGTGAGGTATCAAAGTGAAGCATTCGTGAAGGGGCATCCAGTCATGGATGGGTGCATGTAAAATTAGGGGTATGACGTCACTTCCGGGTTGGGTGAATGGGGCGTGACCTTGGAATATGATAGGACATGTACTGACCTGTCTGTGGGGATTTCCCCGCCCGAATTTCGCTGACGTCTGCGCCTGCATCCGGGTATGCATGAGGGTCTGTGTGAATGGGGTGTGACCTGGGAACAGGATAGGAATGCATGTACTGACCTGTCTGTGGGGTTTCCCCCGGCCCGCCCCGCCTCGTCCTGGCCGCAGCGCGCGCGCGCGCGGGCTACTCCGGCCGCAGCGCGCGCGCGCGCGCGGATTATCCGGCCACACGCCTGCGCGGGTGAATTTCGGATTATCCTAGGCCACTGATTGGCTACTTTCTCCACGGTGTTCGAAGCCAGTTTCACCGAATCCCCACATGTCTGTTGTAGCCTTCATGCATTATGCTCATATAGAAAACACACAAGACAGGGTTTTTTGGGTGAGATCTCATTTTGCTTTTTTATTCAACAACAACAACGTGAGAACAACCACGTGAAAACTGAAGCCCAGAACAGGGGGCTTGTACATTGATATCGATAGAACTTAAGCCCAGAACAGGGGCCTTGAACATTGAAAGAACTTAAACCCAGAACAGGGGGCTTGTACATTGAAAGAACTTAAGCCCAGAACGCGGCTTGTACATTGAAATGATGGGCGGTCCAGTCATATACGAGTACATCTCGGTCCTCGGCCTTGGGGTACTCGTCAAACATCTGTACGATGGTAGATATCGATGGTACAGGTAAAACAAGCAATATTGTCCGCACACGCTACTGGTCAGGCTTTGCAACGTTTGACTGTTCCAACACCACGTCTCTGTGCCTTGATCCATCAAGTCTGTTAAATCGGGATGGAGGGGTGGCAGGCCGTACGGGTCAAAGTATTCGCCCTGCTGTTCTTTCAAGTACACGCCCACCCAATGTTCACCGGGCCGATCCATCGAGTCCGTGTTGAGAACGTAACCAGCAGGATACACACGGTCTAATGGGAACACACCCCTTGAAAGACCATACGTGTCTCTGGGTCATTCTCCAGCACGGTGGTTATCTGGTCTGTATCCATGTTAGGTGGAGAAGTCACACAGGACGTTGCGCGCCTTGTCCACTTGAATGATGTTGTCAAACTCGGCGTAGCAGATCACATTGACGGTGCTCCGGAAGGCTCGTGCAAAGTGGATTTCCAACCGTAAATTGCCTTGCTTGGCGAGGGCCAGGTGATGGTCGTTCTCTAAGGTGGGGGTCAGATCGAAACAGAACAACGTGTATCCGTTCGCGTAGTCCTCCCGACTGATCATATTCCCTTCGTCCTGGTTGATTTGACCGGTGGCTGTAAACAGGCTCTGATAGGCTCGAATGAAATTCGCGCGCCCAAAGTTCGGTGTTACGACCGTGGCTGGGACCTGTTGTCCATCCACATGCAAGGCCACAAAATTGATGCCGAAATGTCAAACGGGTTCTCTGGGTAGGCTCCGCTGAAACTGGTATTTTCCACACAGGCCAGGATCAATCGCTTGGGTAGTTCCCCCAGGAACAGGTTTTCTTTGTTGGCGCTCATATTTCCAGCAGACACAGAGAACACTTTGGTTTGCACACGTCGGATAGGGTACTGGGCTGGTTTTGTTTCCACGGCTTTGAGGTGGATTCGGTTTCACTTTTCGGACATACAGGACTGCGTCTTGGATGACAATCTTATAGTCAGCTGCATGCCCGTCTACGTTAGTGGCCATCAAGGCGCCCGTATCAGTCGGATTTTGATGGGGATCTTGTTCAACAGGTACCGGTCTTGCATGAACATGTCTGCGTGCAGTCGACCCATGAGATCCACCGAGACGCCGTTCGCGGTCAAAGCCTTCCGTTTGCCATATCCCGCATTGTCGTTCTCTGCGCCCATGTGCTCGGCTGTGTCCTGGTAGAATAAAGCGGCTGTCAGTTGAGATTTTGTAGCCTCTCGCCCATGCGACAACAGCGTCTCGATGTAGCCTCGATGGCTTGCTTGAGGTCGAAGAGCATATACCCGTGCTGAGGGGTTGTCGCATCTTTAAAGGCTTCCAACGCAAACGGTGTGCGGCCGGGATACATCTGTCTCGCCAAGTGCAGCAGTTGAGTGGTATCTCTCGGGTTTTTGAAGACCACCAGGTAGTGGGCATTTAAGCTGATGTTCCGATGTTCTTTGTTTTTACTGAACAGATTTTGCACAATGTAGATGATGCTGAGCCGTCGATGATGGCTGCCTTTGGTAAAGAGTTGGGTGACCCGCGCATCCGTCTCCGCCATGAGATCATCCAGAACCACCAAGGTGTCCGGTTCCAAATCGGCCAGGTTAGGTAGGCCTTCCACGAACGTGATGTGGGGCATTGCTGCACACGCTGCCTGCCATTCTCCGTAACACCACACGATTCGGGCAATGGGTGGGGTGATCATGCTGTCGGCGTGTTGAAGGAGCTTCCTGACGAAGTGCGTTTTGCCGGAACCCGTCGGTCCTACAATGACGCAAGTGAAGGGATGCTGCCACTGAGGGTCCATGGTTCGAGGTGTATCCGCTGTCGTGGTAACCCGCTCTTGTAAATTTGGTACGAGTGAACTGGAGTGGTGGTGGGTACAACATCGGTCGCCATTGTCTGTTCACTGTGAGGGATGAAAGCCGGTGGGTTTTCAGACGTAGTGGGTGTACTTGATGTAGGTGTTGACTGTATATTCGGTGTGGAGCTCGACGTGGCTTGTACACGTGGTGTGGTGGTGGTGATGACTGGGCTCGTTTCGATCACGGAGGTGACTGGTGCTATCTGTAGACTGGTTTCACTGCCACTCACAGCTGGAGTTCTAAGTTGGTTAAGTAGCGTGCTGACATAGGCTACGTCGTAAAACACACCTCCGTACAACACACTCAGCAGGGTTAGCAATATCACCACAAAGCCCACTTGCGCTTTGCGCGTTTTGGGAGACGCTGTGTTCAGAGGCAGTTGCTGCTTGTCCATATCACCGTGGTCGAACGTGGAATGAAGGATGACGGTAGTGGTGTCTGGCTTTATAGTCGTTTCACCTGGTTGGCCGCCACCCAGGAATTGAAGGAACTGGGCCAGCCATACCATTTCACGAACTGAAACAGTTTACGACGCCGACGTTCCGTTTTCAAAATCTGCTCCACCGTGTAGTAGTCTTGCTGTGTTTTTACGACAGGCTGTAATTCCGTCTCGTAAAACGCCCCTGGCAACGGTTCCCCTTGAAGATCTTCCAGTTCGTAGACTCGCTGCTGTCGGGGTAGGCGCCGTTTAATCAGGAAGTGCTCATCGCTCCAGTTGGGCAAGTAACTTTTCTCAAATTGACCTTTGACTTTACTGATCCGTACAGGGTCCCCGACCTTGTACACCTCCTTCGTCGTTCGCTGCGATTGCCTGGGGTAAAAGACACGCCGGACTTGGGCTTCATTGCGTTGGGTCACGGTAATGGGGGCTCTCTCTATACTCCGGTGATAGGCTCGATTGTAACCACTCAAGTTTCGGGAGAATTACAAGCGTCTAGTCCGTCATTCATAATCCAGCCGTCGTCCATTAGAGAATATCCGCGTCCATAATCCAAAGACCTATTCCATTTTCCATATAACAGTATTAGCACCAAATTCAAAAAACAATCATAGTATACATAAACATAGGCTTGTTTCCTGCAAGAGAGAAGCGGTCAACAGTTTTCAATGATGCCGGCAAGACATCATGATGTTCCAAAAATATCAAATCCGTATCGTTGATCAGTATTCTTGATCCATAATATTCGTTATAGAGTCGTCATCTAAAAAATGTATCTCAGTCACGCTTTGATTGTGACTGTTCATATGAGTACCATGAGGATCTTGAAGTACATGGGTTCATACGGCCCCTAGCCCCGGGTTAAGCGGAATTAGACACAAGTTACGAAACGTAGCGCCATAGATCTTGCACGCTACGTTCGTATTTTGCTATCAGCATGCGATATGTATCGCCAAATTTGAGAAACTTTGAGTGTAGGCGCTTGGTGGAATAGCCCTGTTTTTTAAGTTTCTGCACCAATGTTTTGTGACGTTGATTAAAATCGCCACATTTAACACAGGATCTAGCAAATGCTACTAAGCGAGATATGTATACGCCATATGCAGGTCCCACTGGAATATTACTGTCCAGAAAGGGATAGTTTACGATGTCGAAATTGTAATCATCTCTTTTGTCATAAAGTCGACGAGAGAGAATGCCCGCTTCATTTTTATAGAGATATAGATCTAAATATGATGTGCCTGTAGGGCTATCTGTAGTTTCCTTCAAATCCAGTGAAGGTGGATATATATCCTTCACTGCGTCATTTATATAGCGATTATCCACAGCGAGAAGATCGTCTATATAGCGTTTGGTGATCGATGTACCGCCTTGTATTCTTATAGGTGAAATATTTATACATGCGGCCTTTGAATGTCATGTTGAACCTTTCCACCACGGAAGCCTTGGTCTCGTTGTACGTCCGGATGGGTACCACCCACGCATACTTCGACAGGATATCGATGCACGTCAAGATATGCCGATTCCCATCGTTGTGTTTGGCAAAGGCCCTCATATCGACCAAATCCGCTTGCCATTGGGCATCTAGTCCTCCTACGATGACCCGGTTCCGTAGAAAATGGCGACGGGCAGCTCGATGTAAGGTATAGGTGTAAGCTCGATGTAAGGTATAGCTTTCTAGATTTGTATCTAATACCGCTTATGCCGGTGCTAGGGGCCGTGTGGTCATATCATCAAAGTTGCCACATGAACAGGTACAATAAAAGCGTACCTGAGATACAACACATATCACGAATCGTTAGATTCTTGGTATGTGCTTTAGAATAGGTTTACCAGAAGACTATTCTGTGAAGTCATGTGACGCAGTCAGTATGTCGGCACCTCTTCCCACTTCACTTATATGTGTTGTAATTGTTTTCTTAACCAATCTCGGACTTGAGCACGTTGTATCCCCTGGGGTTTGACCGCTCGATAGAGAGCCGTCAATGCACTACAGGCCGCCGGACTGTCGGGACTGTAGTATAACTTATCCAACACCTTCTCCCAGCTCTTCATGGTGACAAATGATGATGAACCCTGGCTCTATCGTTTATTTATAACGGGTATATCTTGGGCCGGAGTTCCTTTCTGATTTTCTTCGTTGGCTTCTGCCAGCACATTGTCCATGGTAAATGACCAGTGCAACTCGTCTGATGAACGATCTTCCTCCGTAAGCACTTGATCCACATCTACCACGGCATCTTCCAATGCAGACCATAGATCAGGGTGAAGGGTAAAATGGACTGTACCCCCATCTAGCCGAGCCAATTGAGCAAAGAAGGGGCCGCGTCGGATGTACACATCGTGACACAAGTGGATGAGGTCGCCGTCCAGTTCACCAGACAACACCCGTTTGAATTTGGCCCAGCCCTCTCGGGACAGACGAATGTGAACCGGGCACGGTTGTGTAAGGTCCGCATCACAGATGTCTCCCACCTCCTCCATGATATCGACCGTGTCCGCATAAACGTGCAGGAAGACCTCGGGGGTCAAGCTGAGATACGCCCGTATTATATGCTCCGTCATGGTCAGTACGTGAATGGTACAAGATTTGACTGTCTCTCGTATTTATAGGGAGAACCCCGTGAGATCAAAGGATCGAGTGGTCATATCACTGGGCTGACTGAGTCTAGCCGGATAATCAATGGCATCATCGTCTGCCTCCGCTTCATTGCTAGGTTTGGTAATTTGTTCATTGGGTTCTGCCGCCGCTTCACTCAGGGCACGAGCTCACTCCAACTGAACAGCTGACCGCTCGTCCGGTGTAAACAGCTGGTCCACAATAGGCACCACTTTCTCGAAGGCTGTCCACAGATCGGGGTCTAGGGTGAAGCCTCGCGTAGGGTCTTGGTAACGGCCCAGGCGTGGGAAGAAGGGTCCACGGTATACGTAGATGGCATTGTCTATGTGGATGAGGTTTCCGTCGAGCTCACCGCTCAACACCCGTTTAAATTTGGTCCAGCAGTCACGGTGTAGCGTAACCGTATTCGATACGGTCTCAGTGCGCGAACAGCAAACATCTCCACGGTCTTCCACTAGGGTGACTTTATCTTCATAGACGTGTAACCCCACCCGGGGTGTAAGGGGAAGGATGGCTCGTAGGACTGGTGACATGCTTGACCCAATGACGAACGGTGAATGACACACACTCTGTCTGACCCTCGTATTTATGGTCAGGTCCCACTGTCAATGCCACAGCGCCAGGGCCAATAGGGCACAGACCATTACTAGGCAAACCAGCCGTCGCTGGTTCCGGCGTGAGCGCTCGTGGTCCATAGCCCGAGCATCAAGGATGGCTGTCATAGTCTAGTAGTGGTGAGTGATGGCACACCTCTCCATCGAGTGCACTCTGTGGAGGACCGCTTCTGTGAACTTTTTCAGGATCTGGCGTCGCCCCTCGTTGTCGTCGCCATCTGAAAACATGGACCGAACCACTGCTCTGTAACCCGTGAGTGAATTAACCACGGTCGCTTGCTGTAAAATGCGAGTCGCATAGGGATGGATGTCCGTCATGGCTCTGTAACCGTAGAAATGAAAGTGTGGGATCCAGAGGGACGTGTTTTATAGACCATGTCACACATGCGCGCCTAGACGTAGCTCTACGGGTGTAGTCCGTGATACGTCCGTGATATTGGTTAGTGCAAAAAGAGAGCAACAACAAGAAAGATTACAGCGCCGGAGGCGCTCCTGGATCCCCTGGAAAATCTTCTCCACGTCTCATGGTATAGCTCCGGTGAGGCAGGCTCAGGCTGGTGAGGCTCAGGCAAGTAGCTCCTCTCGAGAGATAGGCTCAGGCTGGTCAGGTCAAGCAGGCCAATGAATGCAGCAATGCCCTAAATATTCCCACTTTTATACACCTACATAGAAATACCCGCGCGAAATATGTAGGCGCGAACGTAGGCGAAAGCATTCTAGTACCCGGATGTAGGCGCAGACGTGAGCGAAATTCTAGTACCCGTTCATTGGTTCTTTTATCGATCGCTCATTGGCTCTTTTTTCTCGATCGCTGATTGGTCCAAATGGAACTGCCCATCCTCCCCCGGTTAATTTACAATCCCCTTTTTGTGTTCAAGCTCTGTATATCGATGCCGCAACATTATTGCCGGACATTGCCGAAAGGGCGACCTTTTGACTTGGATGTGACCTTTGACCTTTTGACCCGACATTCACCCGCGCACTTCCGGTGATGCCGCGCACTTCCGGATAAACCGGCCGGGGCGGGCCGGACCGCCGGGAAAACCCCCACAGACAGGTGAGTACATGCATTGCTATCCTGTTCCCAGGCCACACCCCATTCACACAGACCCTCATGCATACCCGGATGCAGGCGCAGACGTCAGCGAAATTCGGGTGGAAAAACCCCCACAGACAGGTCAGTACATGCCCTATCCTGTTCCAAGGTCACGCCCCATTCACCCAAACCGGAAGTGACGTCATACCCCTAATTTTACATGCACCCATCCATGACTGGATGCCCCTTCACGAATGCTTCACTTTGATACCTCACTCGACTCCATCGAACCATTAGTGGCCCACCTAGACCGCAAAAACGTCTATTTCCACACCCGTTTCCCACAATTCCCTGTCTGCGCATGCGCAGAATGTGGACAACGGCCGAGATACTACTCCAGGCGGTTACTCCCTCACATATGCTTCACATGGATACCTCACTCGACTTCATCGGCCCATTAGTGGCTCGCCTAGGTCCCAGAACGTCTATTTCCATACACTTTCTGTACTGTGCATGCGCAGAATGACGTCAGTTCCACGTCACACCCAGCCCGTTGGATACTCCCTCACATATGCTTCACATGGATACCTCACTCGACTACATCGGCCCATTAGTGGCTCGCCTAGGCCCCAGAACGTCTATTTCCATACACTTTCTCTACTGCGCATGAGCAGAATGACGTCAGTTCCACGTCACACCCAGCCCGTTGGATACTCCCTCACGTATGCTTTACACTGATACCTCACTCGATCCAATCGGCCCAATAGGGGCTCACCTAAACCCCAACACGTCTATTTCTATACTACGGCCAGACTGCGCATGCGCAGACTATTGACAACGAACGACACACTAGCCCTCTCCCTCACGACAGCTTCAAAATAAGACCTCATACGACACCATAGGATCATTAGGGGCTCACCTAAACCCTAAAACGTCTATTTGCACATCCTTTTCCCAGAATTCCGTCTGCGCATGCGCAGAATGTTGACAACGGCCGAGACACTAGTCCAATCGGATGCCCCCTCACATATGCTTCACATTGATACCTCACTCAACTCCATCGGCTCATTAGTGGCTCACCTAGATCCCAAAACGTCTATTTTCATAACCTCTGTCTATTGCGCATGCGCAGAATGACGATATTCCGACCCCACATCCATCCAGTGGGATGCCCCCTCACATAGGCTTCACATTGATACCTCACTCGACCCCATCGGTCCATTAGTGGCCCACCTAGACCCCAAAACGGCTATTTCCATACCATTTGTCTATCGCGCATGCGCAGAATGACGATATTTCAACCCCACACCCAGCCCGTCGGATGCGCCTTCACGAATGCTTCACAATGATACCTCATACGACTCCATCGACCCACTAGTGGCCCACCTAGACCCCAAAACGTCTATTTCCATACACTTTGTCTATAGATTTAATATGCATTCCTAGTACCCGTTCTCTGCATGGCAGAACTGTACAACCGAGAACAAGTCTGGACATGCCTTGATCTCGGGGAGCCAGGTGTTCGGCACCTGAGCTCACTCACGCAGACGCCAGACCAGGTGTTGTAGCAACATTGTAGCGAACGTGCAACATTGTTGCAATTCGGGGAGCCAGGTGTTCGGCACGTGAACTCAATCACGCAGACGCCAGACCAGGTGTTCACCCGCAACATTGTAGCGAACGTGCAACAATGTTGCAATTCGGGGAGCCAGGTGTTCTTCACGTGACAACCCCAAGCAGACGACAGCGAAATTCTGGCGGGAAAAACCCCACAGACAGTACATGGCCTATCATGTTCCCTAGTACATGGCCTATCATGTTCTGAAGATGGCGGACCTCACCGAAAAGACACGGACGTACCCGAAAAGACACGGACCTGACCGAAAAGACACGGAGGTGACCGAAGAGACACGGAGGTGAGCGAAAAGACACGGAGGTGAGCGAAGACACACGAAGGTGAACGACATTGTGGAAAAACCCACAGACAGGTCAGTACATATCCTATCATGTTCCCAGGTCACGCTCATTCACCCAGACCGGAAGTGACGTCATACTGGCGGAAAAAAGGAACCAAGAGTTACCTCCCTGGAAAAGTAGCGCTCTGCCGTGTTTACCCTACTACTATTATGCCAATCGGCAGCTTATGGTTTTTGCCTTTATTAAGTAAATAAAGCATCAAGCCCGTCAGATCTTGTGCACTCTCTGTAAGACTAACGGTGTCGTCTGCATACAAGATAACAAGAAGTTTCAAAAGACCATCAATCACATCATTGGAGGCCATGTCAATACTATTACAATCTTTACTTAATAAAATATCTTCAAGATCGTTCATAAACAGTGAAAATAGGAAAGGTGACAGATTTTCTCCTTGTCTTACACCAACATGAAATATGAACAAAACAGATGTTTTTTTTTATTTACAGTTACGCATGATTTTTTGGTTTCATACATCAACAACTATACCGGACCAGCATTTAACAACTTGGACCAAAGACCGGCCCTCCAGACCGTGCCAAAAGCTTTTACATAATCGACGAAAGCAATTTTTGGTTTTTGGTATTGAAAGTATCAATCAGGCAGTTATGGAATGGTTCTTTCTAACCCAGCTTGATTTGGCTTTATAATATTGAATGCATCAGACAGTCCGTTTAATCTATTATGGAGAACACCAGTGAAGAGCATTCCCAATTCAATTCAATTCAATTTTTATTGTACTGAACACCCTAAACAGGGCAGGGTACAAAAAGAACACGAAAGAAGCAGCATCAGCTTCGATCAATCAATATAAAACAACAGCATGCATTAACACATGTAGGTAATGGGTACAGAGATTCACTGTAAGGATCCTTGTGTGAACCACGAATGCAGCGTATTGCATATGGCATTCGTTAAATGGATATCATCTAAGGACATAATAAAGATAAATTTATCAGCATCCGTCAAATGGACGAAATGAGGGTAATAGTTTACAATTTGTGCGAACAGTATTTCTCTATCTATTATATACTTATCACATGTCAACACAAAATGAAATTCATCCTCGACAGTATTGCAAGTGGTACACACACGTTGTTCAACAGGTGTCTTAGGTCTTGTGTGTCTTCCAACCTCAATTTTAAGTTTGTGGTTACTAAGCCTAAGCTTGGTGAAGGACTTTCTGGCAGCTGAATTTTTACATAAAGTCAAATAGGATTCAAATTTAATATCTTGTTTAAATAGCCGATATGATCTCATTTTATTAGACCCATCTTGAGAAAGATTATCCTGGAGAGAGACTTGAAATTGATTCTGGAAGAACACACCGAGAGAAGATGTGATGTGAGAACACTGTGTGTTATCAATATCCACATGAAGCTTATTACACAGATAAGTCTTCAGCTTATACAACCAGCCAATTTTCATATCACAGAGTTGTTTTTGCTCTTGTAGAGCATGAAAGGATAATCTATCCGGAAAGTCTGCAATATAATGATAGAATTTAACTGATCGGACTACAACATCGTATTGTAATGGGTATATGCCTAATTCACCCCTAACACCCCAGTTGTGGGTGGATCTATGTACCTGTAGAAGCCGTTTGTGGAATCTCAGCTGAGCTTTTTCAAATGATATAGTATCGAAATTTTTATACATGAGAAAATCAATCCCCCAAACTTCAGAACCATACAACAAGATAGGTTTAATTAGGGACTGATAGAGATGGCAACCTATATTCATAGGGACATCTTTTCCTTCTATATTGTTAAGTAAACCATAAGATGCCCGAATACCTTTACTACTAATTTGTTCAGCATTCAGTCTGAAGTGTCCCGTTCTAGAGAACAAAATCCCTAAATATTGATATCGATCTACTTGAGCGATTTCAGAGTTGCCTAGGGTCCACTTATTAATGGGGGCTGGTGGGCCTTTTTTGAACACGACAACTTTTGATTTATCCAGATTTACGGCCAAGTGGTTTTCTGAACAATATTGTTCAAGCTTATCAAGACCAACTTGTAAACCGACCGGGGACTCAGAGAGTAACACCAGATCGTCTGCAAATAACAGGTGCGATATTTTTTGTTTGTTTAAATCAACGGGAAAACAACTATTGTCAAATCGGTCTTTCACGTCATCGATAAATATATTAAATAATGTTGGGGAAAGGCTACATCCCTGACGAACTCCCAGGTCACTTTGAAAGTTAGAGGAGATTTCCTCGTTCATTCTAACCCTATATGATATATTACTGTATAAGGATGACACTATTTTAAGCATCTTGCCGCTTATGTCCTTGTCAGCAAGCTTCTCGTACAAAATATTTCTGTCGACAGAGTCGAATGCTTTATGTAAATCTATGAAGCATGCATACAAGCCTTTTCGTCGAAATGTATACTTATCAATAATGGTTCGTAAGGTGAATATATGATCGGTAGAGCGGAAGCCTTTCCTAAAACCTACTTGGTTCGGGCTAATTTGTTCAGTAGTTTCAAGATGGTTCACAATGCGATTGTTAATTATTTTGCAGAAAAGCTTACCTAGTGCACTACCAACTGCGACTCCCCTGTAGTTATTGGGATCAGAACGGTCGCCTTTTTTATAAATAGGAATTAAAGAGGAAGTCCTCCATTCGTCAGGAAAAGATCCACTATCAAATATGATATTAAAAAGTCTACCGACATGGTCAATTATCGAAGGAACTACGCTTTCTAGGAGTTCGTTAAAAACTTCGTCCTCACCTGGACTCTTGTTATTTTTCAGTCCAGCAAGTGCGTCTAGAATTTCTTCAGCAGTGATTGAATTATCTAGGATATTATTGCTCTTCTCAGAGTCATTTAAGAGTTGGACGGGATTCCTTTCAGGAGTAGAATGGCCCACCAGATTCACAAAGTGATCAGCCATGACATGTTTATCTACTGGGATATTCTGTTCTCTTTTACAAGAAATTCCCAGTTTTTTAATTAATTTCCAGTAGTACTTAGCATCCGATTCCTTGGCATTTTTCAACTTCCCTAAGAGATTGCTATAATATTCCATTTTTTTCCCTGCGCACCATTCTCTTGTATTTCTTTTTCACATTATGATAATTTATCCTGGCTTCATCCGTTTGGTTATTATTATATTGCTTATAACTAGTTTTAGTCATCGCTTTTGCCATCTTACATTCACGATCATGCCATTGATTTTTCTTCGTCGACTTATTTATTCTAACGTTAACTGTGGCTTTGCAGTTTAAATGATGTAAAATGGCAGTGAAATCTCCTAAACTTTGATTAACTCCATCTTCGTTACTGGGGTATGGGGTCATTATAAAACTGTTAAGTTGTTGTCTAATTTGGGGATTTTGAAGTTCCTGTTGGACAGTTGTACTAGAATTCTGCACACTCCATTTCCGCTTGAATTTAATGGTTTTATATATTATATTATTATTAGATATAGGCTGAGCTACTGGAGTAATTTTTAAGTGGGAATAGCAAAAGAGCTGACAATGATCCGAGTAATGTGTCAGTGGGTGAATGTGGAAATATTTTACATAGGAGAAAAATGATTCAGAAACTATAATATAGTCAACTGTACTTTTCCCATTGTAGTTGTGACATGTAAATTTACCAATATAGTCCCCTGGTACCCTACCATTTAATGTTACGAGTTTGTTTCTAGACATAAGATCTGTGATTTTGCGTCCGAATGTATTTACAGTACTGTCTTGGTTTTTACGGGACATTTGTACAAAATTGAATGCGTCCTCTGGTATGTCTGGCAAATACAGGGCTCCATCCGAGGTAATGATTTCCTGTTTGTCACCCGTTCTAGCGTTAAAATCCCCCCCTAGCATTATATGACCAAGGGGTCCAAACTGACAAAGCAAATTATCAAGGTCCTCAAATGGATCAAGTCCAGGGTGACCTTTCCAATAAGGACAATTATCAGGTCTAAAATAAACAATGCCTATATAAAGGTCTTTGTCAAGATGAATACAATCCTTGTTAATTTTTACCCATACCATAATATCTGAAAATAATACAATGTCAATTTTAAGATGAGATCTGTACAAAAACCCAATTCCACCTCTGGGTCCACGACCCGACAAAGAGGGTTCATTGAAGTTATGAAAAGTGTAACCAGACATATTTACAAGGTAACTTGGGGGTTGCCAAGTTTCAGTAAGACCAATAAAACTAAACTTTGCTAGCGAATTTCGAAAATCACCATCGGATATAAGGTCCTCATTCAGACCTTGCACATTCCAAAAAGAACAACTGAAATGTTCCATCGTGTAGTCAGATACATGAAGAGTTACAGGAAAACAAGAAGAGAGTGACATGCAGTTTCCTTATGATATATACAATATAGTGACATTCAAGTTTGACTACTGTTTTTACCTTATGGAGATATACTGTGAAAATAAGTTCTAAAGTTACTGATGAGGGATGTACCCATATGTTATCCTCTGTTAGACTATACTATACACTATGTTCTCATGGTTAAGATTATAAGGAAATGAATTGCATGAACAGTATTTATCATGCAGGATAGCTGATGAGAACTATGTCTCTTAGTGAAAAAAAAGAAAAAAAAGAAGAAAAAAAAAGGATCATCAGAGATCCAAATTTGTTTGGCATTTTGATCTACCAGTCAGTATACACAGTCCATGTAGAATGGAAATGCAACGTGAAATTACAAGGCATACAGATATTTGGACTAGGTTAAACATGTATCATAAGAATCTATGAACTTACATGTACCGTATGAATAGATTAATTACATGAAGTACAGTATGAAATTATGATTGATTGTGAAGTCATACTAATAATAAACTATATCAACCATTTTAACCATGAAATTACCTGTACCATATGAATCAATGGAACTACAATCGATTGTGGAGATATACATGTAGTGCAGGTACCAAAATACATACAAATACAACATGAAATTACAAGGCATACAGATAATAAAACACATGTATCATTTGAATCATTAGATTACCATCACCAGTGCAGTGCTTTTACTTCAGCATGTTCTGCTTTGTTAATACAATCAGTATTGAAAGATTCCTCTTGAGATCACTGTATATTATTGTTATGTCAAATGATAGAATGGATAGTGGAAACTTGATTGTGGAGGCATACCGATTACACTGATTTTGGAGTCATACGGGTAATTAAATTGATTTTGAAGGTATACATATAATAAAATGGATTGTGGAGGCATACAGATAAAAGATCATTAAAACTGAGTGTGAAGGTATACAGATTATTAAATGAATTGTGGAGGCATGCCAATAAATAAATTGTTTGTGGAGGCACATACAGATAAATTAGAATTGATTAAACTTGATTGTGGAGACCTACAGATTGCATTGATTGTTGAGGCATACAGATAATTAAACCGAATGTGAAGACAGACATATAATTCATTGTAAAATCATACTGATAATAATACTGATTGTGGATCGAGGCATACAGATAATAAAATGGATTGTGAATGTATACAAATAAAAATTCATTAAAATTGAGAGTGCAGGCATACAGATAATTAAATCGATTGTGGAGGCCTACCAATACTTAATTGATTGTGGAAGCACATACAGATAATAAATTAATTAAGATTGATTGCGGAGGCATACAGATTAAATTGATTGTGGAGGCATACTGATAATTCAATTGATTCTGAAGGCATACAGATAATTGATCATAAAATTATATCGATAATAATATTGATTGTGGAGGCATACAAATAATAAAATATATTATGAAAATTAGGTGTGGAGATATACAGATAATTAGATCAATTGTGGCGGCCTACACCAATAATTAAATTGTTAATTAAAAGGCACATGCAGATAATGAAATTTATTGTGGAGGCACATACAGATAATGAAATTTATTGTGGAGGCATAACAATAATAGAATTGTTTTGGGGGCACATGCAATTAAATTGATTCTGGAGGCATACATGTAATTGATTGTAGCGGTTTACCGATAACATTTATTGTGAAGGCGCATAGATAATATAATGTCTTGTGGAAGCAGACAAATAATAAGACTGATTATGAAGTAAAAATTGCTTTTGAATACATACAGATGACACTAGCCCAGACAGTTTCTTAATGCGGTTAATCAATGTTTCAAGTATTGAGTGTATTGTACCTGGTCATCATGAAACCCTACTTTGACTGATGCAGTTATTTACACATTTCCAACACAAGTAGGGCTTCACACAGTTAGCCGATTGTCGAAAGGCACTTAATTATTTGCTGAACAATGGATTTGGTTACTTGGGAAGCATTGTTTGGCACACTTTGGTCAGATTGAGCCATTATCTCCGAGGGCAGATCATGTGTACCAGGCGATGTGGATTGGATATGGCTGGTTGAATGCTGTCCAAGTGTCACATTTCTAGGACCAACAGGGGTTCTATGTGAATTGTGCTCATGGTGAAAAACGTCTTGCAGCGCTGGCCACTCAGTTGGCGGTTCCGTCGTAAATGTATTCACATTGGTACAGGGAACCTCAGCCTGGTGGTATGTTGGAGGTTTGGATGCATAACCGATGTTATCATGTACCCGAGGTCTGTATGTTGATACCTGTGGATAGTGGTTGTTAGTCCCTCGGACAGCTGGACGGTTATTGTAGGAGACCTGATGGTTGAACCTAGGCTGCCTTTGTGAGTCAGTAGAAGAGTAATGAGATCCGAGGATGTAGCTGGGGTATAGAGCTCTAATGATAGCTCGAGCCATAACTGCTGCACCCTTCTTGTTTACATGAATTTTGTCTCTGTACAGGTGTTTAGATGTGCCATTCTCCTTCAGAAAGCCAGGGCTTGAATCCAGAATAGGTACTTCAGACTTCAGACTGACATACCACTTTCATAAGACTGGTGGCCTTGCTAGCAGTTTCATATAATGTACCTTCATCTCTTGGAGGTATTATCAGTGATACATGCAGAGTGGCTCTGGGGAAGATTTCCTGGTAGTGAGAATGAGGTTGTTCATATGTAGAGAGTTAACAGTGTAGGGGTACTGTTGACAATCATTGATACCAATGTGAAATACCACAGCGGAAATCATTGTGTCTGGTTTTGTAGCACCAATTCGTTTGGTGATACCACTGACAGTTTCCCCGGGGAGACAGATCACCTCACAGGTCTTGTGCTCTTTTGACAGCCGTTTAGCTTCTAAAAGCTGTACCATTGAATCTCCTACTATGAGGATGTCAGAG
This sequence comes from Hanleya hanleyi, assembly GCA_036873755.1. Classification (NCBI taxonomy): domain Eukaryota; kingdom Metazoa; phylum Mollusca; class Polyplacophora; order Lepidopleurida; family Hanleyidae; genus Hanleya; species Hanleya hanleyi. Next base: position 40,047 of record JAVTVY010007668.1, read on the forward strand.
TCATGACTGTACTGAATACCACGAACCGTGGTACTGCCCATGTTATTGGTGATCACAGAGATTTTTTGACCAGGTTCCGTTTCCTTTGGTGGCACCACAGATTTTAGGATTGGTGCTTGCGTATATGAGTTAAACTGACTGGTTGAGAACTTGTGACCAGGGGTATCACTAATGTGGGTATTTGAGTTACTGACAAGCTGGTCCGCAAGACCAGAGAATCGGTTTTCACAAGTCACAGATGGAGTTGGTAGTGATGGCTCTGGAGAAAGTGTTACATTAGTTCCTTCTATTGGCGATGAAAGATGCAACACAGGATGATCATTGGCTGTATCTTTACATGAACATAGTGTTTCCAGTTTGGAAAAGAGCGACTCAAATTTGGTGTCTTGTTGTTTACTATGTGCTTCAAGGGAGGTAATTCTTTGTGCCAGTTTCACGTTTTCATCCTCTAGTGCTTTACTTCTATTGTGATTCGAAACACTTCTCTGAGTCGAGGACTGAATGTTCCTGTTAAGTGAACTTATTTTATCCTCCAAGTCCGATAATGAGAGTGAGACTGATGCAAGCTGACTTTGAAGACTGGCCAGTTCAGTCTTAACTGTGTTAGTAGTCTGTACCTTATAATCCCTCAGCTCCTCCACTAGTCCAGAAAATTCCACAATAAATTCCCCCATCCTATTTTCTAGCTGCATGAAGGCCTCGTTCCAGTTACTGTTATCCTTTGAACCTTCCATTTTCGAATTTTCAGTAACCAGCTGGCATGAAGATGTGAGTAATTCTCCGGCGGTATCAGCCGTTTTTGTTGCTGACGCAGATCTGATATTCTCAGAGATGGAGTCTGTGAAAGTCTCCTGACTGTCAAGTTGGTCTGAATTGACTATAGCCTTAGGTTTGTCAGTATCTGGAATTGGTATGTCATTTGTTCTTGAAACTACCTGTGTATAGTCCGATTCGTTTAGTTCATCCCTTTCTACATGATTTAACACAGTGAGAGCATCAGAATTCCCCATGTCAGGTATTGATCCTGCGCTGTCCTGTTGCCCCTCAGGAAGGTAATTAGGTTTATCTTCTGGTGCATCTGTATTAACCATGACAAAGGTGTTTATTCTGTTGTTTACTTTACTTGACGTTGGCGTTGAGGTGCTAGATAAATCCTCACAGCCATTCCAAGGTGACTCCCGTGACATTGCTACTCGTTTTTTCATTTGTTTTCCGCTCTAGCTCCCAAATTCTAAAACTAATATGCAGTGTTATTTACTTCTTCTGAACAGTAATAACAGGTCACTATTTTGAATAATATTTGTTTCCAATTCAGTTACAACTTCAAAGCAAAAATTTAAAATAAAAACGTGACTTACAGATCAATGAAATTGCGTGACTCCTGTGACAGGAAAATGTGACTCCCGTGACAAGTAGCGCCCTTATCATGAAACAACTTACATAAAATGTTTCTTACATTATTTTATTCACAAGAAAACTGAAATAATACAAAACCAGATAAGTTGAAGCACAAATTCTCTTCCATACAGCCATTATGTACCCAGTTCCTTACATAAAGGTGACTCCTGTGACATCGCTACTCATTCTTTCATCTGTTTTCCGCTATAGCTTCCAAATTCAAAAACTAATATGAAGTGTTATTTACTTCTTTAAAGAGTAAAAAGAGGTCACTATTTTGAATAATATTGTTTTCCAATTCAGTACAACTTCAAATCAAAAATTGAAAAAGAAAATTGTGACTCCCGTGACAGCTGCGATCGAAAAAAGATTGACTGCCTTCCCATTTTGTTCTTGTTGTAGCCTCCAAGATAAGATATGCGATGTTGGTCCACACAGTAATCTACTTGAAGGTTTCAAGATTTATAAATAAATTAAATTTATACACAAAGAAGAATCACATGGTCTTACAGATCATTGAAATTGCGTGACTCCAGTGACAGGTAAATGTGACTCCCGTGACAAGTAGCACCCTTATCATGCAACAACTTACATAAAATATTTCTTACATTATTTTATTCACAAGAAAATTGAAATAATACAAAATCAGTCTATGAAGAACAGTTACAGCTTTTTTCTTTCTTGGGCTTTTTAGCAATGCGCTTTTTGCCTGTTTGGTAGCCCTACTCAAGAAATGCTTTGCTGAGTATGCTTTTGGACTGTTTTCACAAGTGGGAATTGATAGTAACCATTTCTTTTCTCAGCATTTCCACTGTTGATCCCTGTCAAACAGCCTTTTCTTTTCTAGATGTTTTGCTTTATCTTCTTCAATTAATTTTGTGAATTCCCTTCCCTTTGTTTCCTTATACTTATTACGGTATTGTCTACACTTTTGTTTATGAACAGCAAATGGAGCCTGGTTTGATGTTAACTTCTCCCTCCTCTTTCTCTGCCTTTCCGTAGCTGTTAGTGGCATTTTGGATCAACCATTTTAGAAAGTAATAATATAATAACAAATGTGCAGAAAAAATAAAATTAACACATTAAATACATGTAGTTTGCTGGATAACAAAGCCTGTACAGTGTGACTCCCGTGACAAAGAAACTGTGACTCCCGTGACAGCCTTTTAAGAAGATTTTCTAGCAAATATAATACATTTAGATTTAATATTAGCCAGGTTTTAGTTGATGTTTTAATAGATGATTTATAAACATAAACTGTTTATCTGTGGATGAGATAGTTCTTAGAGAGCAAAACAATTATACTCACTTGTGTGACTCCCGTGACACCAAAATGAGGTGGAATACATGCAGACAGCGCGAGTAACTTGTAACATCTGACAGTGAGAAAGCACTCTGCATCAACAGAGTAGCCACTACCCTATTTTTTGCCAAGTTAATCAGTGTGATTGAACTAGTTTTTTGTGGAAAATTCCACCTGACAAAATTGTACCACAGTGGCCTCAGTGATGAGGCGGCAACAATGCATGTCTTCAAAAAGCTCTGTGACCTCAATAAACTGAACAATCTCAAGAATATTCCATATCCAGTAACCCTGACCATATAGGTAACTGAAAAGCTGCTTTAAACAATTCTTGAGTAAATTTGAAAAAATAAGTATGATGCACACTTAGCTTGGAATGGCTG
>JAVTVY010007669.1:0-45673 GCA_036873755.1 Hanleya hanleyi
ACAATATTACTAATGGTACAGAATAAAAATTATGATATTACCGTCCTTGACAATCGGACACAGAGCAAGATCGTTACTTATATCAAGTGAAATATTACCTGCCAAGGAAGAGAAAATGAAGCAAATGTTGGATTATTAGCCTCTTTCCATGTGTATTTTAACGCTCTTTTTAAAACCTCCACCCCGCCATTTTCGTCTTCACAAACTGGCTGGGCCAAGCACCTTGGCTGCATAAACATGCGCCGGAAATCAATTTCATTCAACATCCCGAACTGTAACGAATCCTTACATGTTCCCTTATTATGTATCAATGGATTGTCATAATACCAATTAAATCGTCTATTGATTAATGATTATCCTTTAGTGAAGGAACTATATATCTGAGTGGTTTGCCACAGTTGTTGGGAGTTAAATGGCATTCGTGTTTTTCCGACGACTCCTACGGAAATCAGCGAACCATTACGTCACCATGCATCATGCACTCCAAGTTATTTTTGTCAATTTTTGTAAATGAATTAAAGGAATAGACAACCTTTGATAAACGTATAATGCAAATGAAAGAACAATTCCAGGAGTGTCCAAAACGATTTTTATTTCAATTTTGCAATTTTTTCCAACCGAGTAAGAAGCCGTTAATGATAAATTCTGTGGCTTGTAAGGGCGCCGCCATTACGGCAAGTTTAGTGACGTCACAGGTCCACAGAACACTGCAGTGAACTGGGAGGAAACGCACAGTTTGCCATGCACTGGAATAATCGCAGCCCGATAGTATGGTGGCCGAGAGGGGCCATCGTCACTTCGCCATCGTGCCATAGGGCGATAGAGCGATAGAGCGATGGCGATAGAGCGATAGAGCGATGGCGATAGAGCGATAGAGCGATGGCGATAGAGCGATAGAGCGATAGAGCGATGGCGATAGAGCGATAGAGCGATAGAGCGATGGCGATAGAGCGATAGAGCGATGGCGATAGAGCGATAGAGCGATGGCGATAGAGCGATAGAGCAATAGAGCGATGACGATAGAGCGATAGAGCGATAGAGCGATGGCGATAGAGCGATAGAGCGATAGAGCGATGGTGATAGAGCGATAGAGCGATGGCGATAGAGCGATAGAGCGATGGCGATAGAGCGATAGAGCGATAGAGCGATGGCGATAGAGCGATGGCGATAGAGCGATAGAGCGATGGCGATAGAGCGATGGCGATAGAGCGATAGAGCGATGGCGATAGAGCGATAGAGCGATGGCGATAGAGCGATAGAGCGATGGCGATAGAGCGAAGTACATGACTGCGCATGACTACACCAAAACGAGACAAGTCGACATTTTTGCCTACCTTTGTGTTCACGGTATTTGTCGGTACAAGATTTTCATGGCGGTCAAAATGAATATCAACGCCATGCATACTAAGAAAAATTCTGTACAAGAAAGCGACTCTGAGTTGATTCAAGGAATGCCATTATGAATATATATTAAAAAAAAGATCTTTGATCAATGACACGGAGGGGGGCAGGATTGACGCTTATTAATGTTCAATTATTGGAGAACGTTGATAGGATATTAATTTATTAAGATTTGCCTCTCCCCCTATAATCCCGCATTGCACAAAAAACGGAATGTCTCAAAGAGTGGAGACCAAGGACCACTTCGCCTCTCCACCCTCAATAATTACGAGGGGGTGCCTTGAAATGGGCCGAAAATTAGTAGAGAAGCGTGTGAAATAAATCTAAAATTACATGAGGGTGTACCCTGACCCACCTCTTTAATTCTTTCGCGGGTCTAAATTTGTCTTGACTGGTTTTAAATTGCAGTTTTATGCCAAGTACCAACATTTTCTCAGTGGTTTCGTACTAAATGGAATTTAGACTGGTCACAAGGTGACTTTAAGCTATTAGGTCTTGTGTTTACAAACAATTTGGCCGAAGATAAATTAAAAGATATTGTCATACTCATGAAGATATGGTCCAAAATAGGATTGACTTCACTAGGACGAAATGTCATTTTAAAAAAGCTTGTTGTTGCCGAAACTCTACCATCTATTTTCCTCTCTTCCAAACCCACCCGAACCACTTATAAATGAATTCCAGAAACGCTGTTTTGAATTTGTTTGGAACTCGAAATTTCTGTTAAACCACTTGAACATGGCGGTTTAGATAATCCTATTGTTAATATGTAATCCAGGCACAAAACATATCGTGGATTAGGATATTACAAGCTGATAATTCCAAGTGGGGTAATATTTTGAAAATGTATATGCCAAAGAATATAGACCCAATAAGAGTTGGTTCAGCATTCTTAAGAACTAATATTATACCAAAGATGGAAAACGAATTTTGGAGGGACACGCTTCTAGCCTGGACAGAATTTCAAATAAAACTAGAGGACTGTCAAACTTTCTCGAATGAAATGGTACAATGAAAAAATTAAAATTGATAATAAAGCTCTACATTTAGGTCACTGGGATGGAAAAGGTGTGCGGTTTGTAAATGATATTTTAGATAATAACGGATTTTTTTGTCATTTGACTCTTTTCAGTCCATTTATAAATGCGCAGCCAATTTTCTGGAATAATTATCAGTATGTCAGGCAAGTAGTATATAAAACTGATATTAATGCAACTTGACCTTTGACCTAAAAAGTTTGCATAGTGGGGAGAAAAACTACCTCCGAACACAGAAGAGTTCCAATTTTTGCAGGTCACTGCGCAGGTCAAGTGGTTGTCATGGTGACGTCATTTCCGGTCACTTGACGTTTGGGGCAATTATTCCTCCGCGGTGATGCGGTCGCGAGAAAAAGCCTCCACGTACAGAAAAATAGTCTCAAATACTGAGAGAAATTCTCCGGCAATCTTCGGCAATCTCCGGGACATTTTGGGGGGGGAGAGGGTCCCCTAGTGGACCGATTGGGTCGAATGAGGTGTCAAAGTGAAGCGCTCCTCCAGGGCGATCAAGTAGTGGGTGGGTGTATATCTATTAACTTTATATATACATTCAAGTTAGTATGAAAGGAAGGTGTGAAAGGAAGAATGTATGTGTATGTATTGCTAATACTATTGATTAATTAATGCACATTATGTTGTGATGTCATTTTTGAAACTGTTGTAAAATTGTGCTATATATATTATATTAATAAAAAAAAGAAAAAAAAGAAAAAAAAAAAAGTAGTGGGTGGGTGTATGTAAAATTAGGATTTGTCCCAAAAATACAAAAAATGGAACACGGACTTTACCCCTACAATAGGGGAAACCCCTATCAACCATGTTCAAAAGGGCTAATATCGGTCTCCGGCTTATCGGGCCTGCCTATCAAGTCATGGGTGGGTGCATGTAAATTGAGGATTTGTCCCCGAAAATATAAAAAGCGGAACACGGATTTTACCCCTACAATAGGGGGAAAACTCCTATCAACCATGTCCAAAAGGGCTAATGTCGGTCTCCGGCTTATCGGACCTGCCTATCAAGTCATGGGTGGGTGCATGTAAATTGAGGATTTGTCCCCGGAAATATAAAAAAGCGGAACACGAACTTTACCCCTAAAATCGTGCCTGATTCGCACATTTGCATCTGTACGGGAAAATGCCTGTATGTGTATAGGGGTGGTCATTTTTGTGGACTTTACTATGGGTTGTGGTGTCTTGTTTTCTTCGTCTCACCACGTAAAACACGATGGGCAAGGTCTCGGAGCTAAGCGGTGAAATTTTTCGAAAAATTTCCTGCGCGCATCCGTGGTGGGTAAATAGTGCTGGGTGGCTGTTTTGGGGTCTAGGTGAGCCCCAAGTGGTCCGATAGTGTCGTGCGAGGTCTTATTTTGAAGCCCTTGTGAAGGAGCATCCGACTGGGCTAATGCATCAATATTTTGCGCATGCGCAGTCTGGCCGTAGTATAGAAAGCAGGCATTTTGGGGGTGCGTGGGAGTGTGCTTGGGGTAGAGATGGACCACTATTGGTCCGAATGGGTCGTGGGAGGGATCAAAGCGAAGCTTTAGTGTGGTGGAGTCAGAATGGCGTGCTTTTTATTGCAAGTCGCGTCAATCTACGCATGCGCAGTTGAGTGTTGTAAGTAAAGTGGTCATTTTGGGGGTGCGTGGGGGTGTGTTTGGGGTGGAAATGGACCACTATTGGTCCGAATGCGCCGTGGGAGGTGTTATTTTCTAGCTGACTGTATCTATGTTGGCCATAATAATAACCTAAGTATGTATGACCAGTTACATCCGGGAACCTTTGTTTTACATCCGGGACCTCATCTTACATCCGGGTTTTTCATTGTTTTACATCCGGGACTGTGGTTGTACATCCGGATGCTACAATATATGTCTTGTATTATAAAATATATGTGTTGTATTATACAATATATGTCCTGTATTATTCAATATCAGTCCTGTATTATACAATATCTGTCCTGTAGTATACCATATCTGTGCTGTATTTTACAGTATATCTTGTATTCTACCATATATGTGCTGTATTATACCATATCTCTCCTATGTTATACAATATCTGTCCTGTGTTATACAATATCTGTCCTGTATTGTACCATATATGTCCTGTATTCTGACTCTACCCCACAAAAGCTTCACTTTGACACCTCCCATGAACCATTTGGACCAATAGCCGTCTATCTCTATCCCAAACACACCCCTACGCACCAACAAAATGCCTGCTTTCTATACTACGGCCAGATTGCGCATGCGCAGAATATTGAAAAGGGACGATACATTAGTTCAGTCGGATGCTCCTCCGCGCGAGCTTCAAAATAAGACCTCTTGCGACACCATCGGACCACTAGGGGCTCACCTAGACCCCAAACGGCCACCCAGCACCATTTACGCACTACGCATGCGCGCAGTGACTTTTAAATAAAAATCACCGCTTAGCTTCGCGACCCCGCCCATCGTGTTCTACGTGGTGAGACGTGAAAAACAAGATCTAACAACCCATATCGCAATGAACATGTGTGAATTGCCAAGTATGGACCTATCCATTGAGCCAGTAGGCCTATCCAGACCTCCGTGAACTTTTCGAAAGATTTCACCGCTTAGCACAGAGACCCATCCCATTGTGTTTTACGTGATGAGACGAAGAAAACAAGACCCCATAACCCATAGTAAAATCCACAAAAAAATGACCACCCCTATACCCATATAGGCATTTTCCCGTACAGATGTAAATGTGCGAATCAGGCCCTATTTTAGGGGTAAAGTCCGTGTTCCGCTTTTTATATTTTCGGGACAAATTCTAATTTTACATACACCCACCAATGACTTGATCGCCCTGGAAGAGCGCTTCACTTTGACACCTCACTCAACCCAATCGGTCCAATAGGGGCCCCTCTCGCTCCCAAAATGTCCCGAAGATTGCCGAAGAATTTCCCTCAGCTCTCCGCGTATTTGGGACTACTTTTTCTGTCCACGGAGGCTTTTTCTCGCGACAACATCACCGCCGACGGCTTCACCGCGGAAGAATACATGCCCCAAAAGTCACGTGACCGGATGTGACGTCACCATGGCAACCACTTGATCTGCGCAGTGACCTGTAAAAATTGGAACTCTTCTGTGTTCGGAGGTAGTTTTTCTTCCCAATATGCGCATTTTTTAGGTCAAAGGTCAAGTTGCCTCAATATCAGTTTTATATACTACTCAAGCAGTACGGAAAGCAGCAAACAACATGAGATTTGGACTATTACAGAAACAATATATGATACCGTTGATACCGCCCCATATTCCACTATTAATAAGTGTAAAAAAAAGGCTGTAAAATGTTATATAGAAATCTCTTGACCTTTAGATTTACTGTACTAAACAGATCTTGAAAAAAATTATAGTGATTCGGAGTGGTATATATGGAATAATAATGTAACAAAGAGATGTGAAATATAAATGGTTTCGATACAGAATTATTAACCGAATATTGACTACCAACATTTTTGCACATAAACTTTACCCTGATATATCTAACTTATGTACATTTTGTAGCAAAGTTCCAGAGACTATTATTCATCTCTTTTGGGAATGTGAATATATCTACCCTTGGTGGAGTTTACTGGAAAATTGGTTCGCTTCGGCGGGTATTTCAATTATATTTTCTCCAGAAAAAGTTATACTTGGTCTTTTACAACCCAGAAATCAGCCACTCAACTACTGTATCTCTATTATTAAATTTTCTATATATAAAATGAAAGTAGTTAAAAATCCCTTGGTTGAAAAGTGTTCAAAACCCTTTAAATGTGCGAACGAAACCGATAAATATTTCCAGTATAAGAACTGCGAATGGCGCTTGTTTTACCAGTATTGGTCATCGCTGCATTTACTGTTTAGACTCTTATGATGTTGTTTGCGTAGATAAATCGAGGTGTAATGACGATGTATCTGTTTGTTGTATAACATGAGTTTCTAATTACAAATACAACCATTTGTGTTTAGTACAATAAAATATTGTATGTACAATGTGTATTACCTAACAAATCCAAATAAGATATAAAAAAAAAAAAAATCAGTGTTTGTTCTATGCGATTTAGTGCTAAGTCCAGCCACGATCAGCACAATCTTAATGAATTATCAGTTTCATATGACATCCGCCTTTCTTTTTCGATAAAAACGCAGAAATGGCCACGTTCGGCACCCACAACTTCAAATAATTCAACTTACGCATCGACGGACGAATTGGTCTTTTCTTTCAGAGGAGTTAGAAGTTGAATTTGACGAAAAATTACGAGACTATGGGTAAATCAGATCACCAATATTTTTTGGGGGGGAGGGGGTGGAGGAGAGTGACCTCTTCTATTTCGATTCTACGTTGATTTTCTTACAAGCGTTGATCATCATTAATTACAAAACTTGATTTCAAATGTTCCAGGTGTATATGTTCACCAGACAGCGAATATCACTGCTTTATTTATTAGATTCTGTCGATCTTTTAGCCAATGTTTATTCCTACGAAGTAGGCTACAGATCGCAAATTGTCCGGTAATGAGTGAGTGAGTCAGTCCATCTGAATCCTTTCGTCGGCAAAATAAGGAGAACCGTTGACATTAGAACCTTGATTTTTGGCATGAACGTGCATTAGGGCATTGTTACCAGCAAGTTCTGATCTGAAATAATTCTGATTAAAATTAGATTTATAATTAACACTTCAGTATATTGTAATAGATACATACCATCCATGTGGCCTTTAACAGTATCATGTTCCTTTTATGACCATGAAGCCTTATCAGTGGATTTAAAAGTCATTAAGGCTTGTCCTTGGAACAAACACAGAGAGAGGCTGTATCGAGCCTTGTGGTTTTTAACAGTGATTTATATCCAAGCCCACTGAGATAAGGCTGGTTTCTACTCTGCTGCTTGTCACATCAAATTACAGTGGTCGGTGTCCTGTCAACTATCCTGGAACATTTCCTAGCTTAGACATTAAACTGCCGGCTAAACTTGCCATCAAATGTGATCAGGCTGGGAGTACAAGAATGTGCGGTGTATTTTCTGTGGACTGTGTAGGCTGTACAGTCTGAATGAAGACAGCCTAGCAGAATTAGTTAAAGCTAGGTGGTTTAACGTTTATCAATGAAGAAAATCACCGATCAACCGCCATAGAATATAATGTGAAACAAGAAAACCGGAATAGTACATTCATCAGATTGCCGATGCCCAAAATGTGTTGTCTCATATATCTAGATAACAACGTGATGTAGAGATGCTATTTATTCGTCTTTGTACCGGTTATACTCAGGAGAATGACATAGAATCATTATTATCTTGTGCATAGAAGGTGTTGGTCGTGAGTTGAATTACCGTAAACTACATAAATGCTACCTTTCTACTGTAGTGATATATATAAAAAATTGTCGTATTGTTGGGAAAATAATGTGATTCAAAAAGTTGTTTTGATCCTGTACAAGGGCACTGAAAACCATTAAAGAGATGTAAATGTATTTTCACACGTAAACCTTGAAATCTACTGAACCTATGTTATTCAATCTGTTTCCTTTAATTAGAAAATTGTAAAATTAAATCGGCGAGTGTTATTTATTTTGGAATGAAGGCGCATTAGGAGACTGTTACCAACAAGTTCTGAGCTGACCTACTTTTGATGAAAATTTCTGGCGATTCTGACTTGGGCAGTGCCCATCTTAATATATGCAGGATTTCAACTGGGTGTGGGGATTTCCAAGAGTTCAGTTCGCGTTCGAGTCCTAATGCCTACTGTACTTCGTAGGTCCTGTGACGTTAGTCACACTGCCATGTTATTTTAGCCCATATACAATAAAACTTATCGGTCTATTTCTCTGTGTTATCTGTGTAATCTTTGTGGTATGCCGCTGGCCCCTATAGTATTCATAAATCCGCCTGATAATAACTAGAGTTAAGCGGCGAGGTCTCTTGTGTTGGAGGTACGATTATCACCGTATGAATATGCATGATTATGAGACATGCGCAGTCATGTACTTCGCTCTATCGCTCTATCGCCATCGCCATCGCTCTATCGCTCTATCGCCATCGCTCTATCGCTCTATCGCCATCGCTCTATCGCTCTATCGCCATCGCTCTATCGCTCTATCGCTCTACCGCCATCGCTCTATCACTCTATCGCCATCGCTCTATCGCTCTATCGCCATCGCTCTATCGCTCTATCGCTCTATCGCCATCGCTCTATCGCTCTATCGCCATCGCTCTATCGCCATCGCTCTATCGCTCTATCGCCATCGCTCTATCGCTCTATCGCCATCGCTCTATCGCTCAATCGCTACATCGCTCTGTTTTTTGACGTACGATGGCGAAGTGACGATGGCCCCTCTCGGCCACCATACGATAGGCCAGCAGGTGTGGCTATACATTCTTGTATTCTGTACCCTGTAAATACCGGTTGATGTTTGTACAATAACAATGATCTTATCCCTGTTGTTGAGAAATCGGGTTTGATCTGTCGGCCAGTCTAGACTGTCTAAGTGTCAAAAAACACAGCATCCAGTTGTCTGATATAATGTGCTTTCGTTATAGGCCAATACTTTTCAGCTGATGACTACGCCAATATGCGTCAACATAATTCGGCAATAAAACTCACTGATATTGTTTAATGTAACCGAGAATGGGAATAAGTTGGCAAGAGCTCGTTAGGTATTCTTCGTTAGAAAGAATCTCAAAAATAGGGAAAAACTATTTTTGGGCACTGTTTGGATTGTTCTTTCAGTCGTAGCTTACGTTTGCCAAATGTTGTCCATTCCTTTTAGTAAATACATTCTATAGGACACTAGCCGTTTCTTACTTGCACAATAATTCTTTTTGCATTTTTAGTATCTGATACCTGTAGTACTATTTTGCTGGGCATTTCTGTTCATATACTCGGTCAGATACGAATTGCTGGCGGACGATAGTGTGACGATAATGTGGCATTAGTGTGGAGTCCTCCAACAAAACAACAACACACGGGGGAAAGCGTCGACGCATCAATTGTGGTTTGTATTTGTCCAAAAACTGTTTGTATAGGCGATAATCATGCTTGTGTATTGTTGAAAATATGATAGTTAAGTGCAATACTCTTCTATGAGCGTGAATAAATCTGTCAGAACAGGTCAGAACACTATGCAACGCATGTTTATCTTGTAGCAGGTCATAACTCAATGACCATGTGCTCCATTCTTATGTAAAACGGGGCGAGTGTACTGTATAAAATAAAAATAAAATATTCGTCGTGTATTCTCGTTAGGGAATTTTCGGTCTTCAAGACGACAAGGGCTTGTGCGCGCGATCTTAAGATGTTGTAACGCAAAGTCGTCTGTAGACTCGGGTGATTGTCTCCATTAAACCCGTTCAGATAATAGATCCAGTTCCGGCTTCTGAGATTTCTCGAAGACTTGATAGACTCTTTAAATGAGACAGAATACAACAATTAACGACGGAGTCCATGTCTGCTGAATATTAAGCCGATTTATTGTAAATTCATTCCACCTAACTTAGGAATGATCGGCGGCATTTGGCAGGCAGACCAACACAACTTCATTAACATCAGACCATTTTGTAAACAGTCATTTTCAGAACTGAAGATAGTACATCTATCATCGGAGATATGATGGTATTAGCCTCAGTGAGACCTGATGGTATCGGCCTGCCTGTATGTGCCGGTCATCCCTTTTTGTCCTCCGCCACGAAGTGGTGGGAGGACTTGGAAATGCTAGCCGTCCGTCCTTCCGTCCGTCCGTCCGTCCGTCCCACATCTTGTGAACGCGATATCTTGAGAACGATTTGACCAATCGACTTCAAACTTGAGAAGGCGCTTCACATCAGTTAGACGGCCATTGGTATTGATTTTCACTGAGGTACGTAATCCAAGATGGCCGCCATCGACCATATTGGATTCTGTCCGTCCCACATCTTGTGAACGCGATATCTTGAGAACAATTCGACCAATCGTCTTCAAACTTGAGAAGGTGCTTCACATCAGTTAGACGGCCATTGGTATTGATTTTCACTGAGGTACGTAATCCAAGATGGCCGCCATCGACCATATTGGATTCTGTCCGTCCCACATCTTGTGAACGCGATATCTTGAGAATAATTCGACCAATCGACTTCAAACTTGAGAAGGTGCTTCGCATCAGTTAGACGGCCATTGGTATTGATTTTCACTGAGGTACGTAATCCAAGATGGCCACCATCGACCATATTGGATTCTGTCCGTCCCACATCTTGTGAACGCGATATCTTGAGAATAATTCGACCAATCGACTTCAAACTTGAGAAGGTGCTTCACATCAGTTAGACGGCCATTGGTATTGATTTTCACTGAGGTACGTAATCCAAGATGGCCGCCATCGACCATATTGGATTCTGTCTGTCCCACATCTTGTGAACGCGATATCTCAAGAACAATTTGACCAATTGACTTCAAACTTGAGAAGGTGCTTCACATCAGTTAGACGGCCATTGGTATTGATTTTCACTGAGGTACGTAATCCAAGATGGCCACCATCGACCATATTGGATTCTGTCCGTCCCACATCTTGTGAACGCGATATCTCAAGAACAATTCGACCAATCGACTTCAAACTTGAGAAGGTGCTTCACATCAGTTAGACGGCCATTGGTATTGATTTTCACTGAGGTACGTTATCCAAGATGGCCGCCATCGACCATATTGAATTCTGTTCTTCCCACATCTTGTGAACACGATATCTCAAGAACAATTCCACCAATCAATTTCAAGCTTGGAAAGGTTCTTCACATCAGTCAGACGGCCATTGGTATTAATTTTCACTGAGGAACATAATCCAAGATGGCAGCCATTGACCATATTGGATTCCATCCGTCCCAGATCTTGTGAACGCGATATCTTGAGAACAATTCGACCAATCGACTTCAAACTTGAGAAGGTGCTTCACATCAGTTAGACGACCATTGGTATTGATTTTCACTGAGGTACGTAATCCAAGATGGCCGCCATCGACCATATTGGATTCTGAACGCGATATCTCGAGAACAATTCAACCAATCGACTTCAAACTTTGGAAGGTTCTTAACATCAGTCAAACGGCCATTGGTATTGATTTTCACGGAGGTACGTAATCCAAGATGGCTGCCATTGACCATATTGGATTCTGTCCATCCCACATCTTGTGAACGCGATATCTCGAGAACAGTTGGACCAATCGACTTCAAACTTGAGAATGTGCTTGATATCAGTTAGACAGCCATTGGTATTCAGTTACACTACCCATTACTGCTTCCCAAATCTCCTCAAATTGTCTCAACAATTTCAGATAAACGTCTCTTTTCACATACACATATCCACTTTCCAAGTTATATTTAAGGAGAAATTGGAAGCGTATATGCTGCATGCTCTCAAACAGGCTACTTGGCGGAGGACCTGCTAGCTACTCAGCTTGTTATACATTGCTATGACATTACAGAGTCAAGTTAACCCAAAACTAAATCGTTATGGTTTTGACAAGCGGCTCACCTATATGTCGCATTACCTAAACACAGCCATCAAACTAAGGATGATTCAGTACAGTTACATAAGCACTCTCTATGTTATCCTGTATAAATCGAAATTACATAACCGTTTCTCACAAACAGTTTAACTGACAATGCTTGACCCTACAGGTCGTTCGATAGGATGTTTATGTTATCAGGCAGTGAAAACCGAAAACAATTTCATCATGTTAATCTACCAGTCTCTAATATAACATGGTACAGTAAGAAAATCTTATGAAATCATGAATTTTCATTCAAGGAAAAAGTTAATATAATAAAATTGCTGGGACAAGTATGGTGGCTAAAAAGTCTACCTTTACGTGAAAGTATGGTGGTTAGAAATCACTATTTCACATCGTGTAATATGGTTCTATGTCTGCTGTATTCTGTAATCAAGGGTACAATTTACCAACTGAATATTCAACTCAACTGTAAAACAAGTACTTGCAGAAAATGACATTGCAAATTCTACAACCTGTGCCCAGTTCCTGTTTGCAAATTTTCAATTTCGAAGCCATTCTCAATTCCTTGCCCAATTATCCGTATGGGATCTTCTTATGATTTATTTAAAGGAAGTTTCTTGGGCGTTTTTAAAATCCTGTCCAAGTAATGCACCTTGGCATCCTTACAGTTCAATGCGGTAAGTTGCAAGAGTGATTTCTTGGTGAAATAGTAATATATTTGTTTTCTAATTCCATTGGAATAACCACAACAAAGTGAACCATTGTATGCGAAACTTTCACCCAAATCCTTGTAGCCATTTTGAAGATATTTAGCAAACACTGCCTAGGACTATCATTTCGATCAGTAATTTTGAATCTTCTTAGTTTTGCCCTTAACCCTACCTGGCCTGGCGGGAGGCCAAAATACCTAACTTTCTGCGCTATCTCCGGAACGACAAAACATGCAGAGCTGAAACTCTGTGACATTATAGTTTATCGTATTGCGGTCATTTTAAGCCTATTTGCATAACCCCCCGAGCAGAGGATCATGGGTAAATTCAAGATGGCGGCCACGTGGGATACCAGAAAAGTGATGTTTTCGTCATATTTCTTCACAATTTCTGCTTTTCCGCGATGAAAAATGGGCAAAAATTATTTTATTTCACATCACATTAATATTTACTAATTTATCATGCAGTTTCTGCGGAGAAATTGTATAAATAAAAAATTCGGAAATCTGACCGAAAAATCGACCGAAAAACGCCGTTTTGGGAAATGACGTTACTGTGACGTCATCAAAGCGGCCATCTTGGACTTTTTTTACATTTTTTGGTAGAGCTTGACCCAAGGGTATATGTGGTAAGTTTCAGCCTCCTAGCTCAAGGGGTAAGAAAAATAATTAGGAGGGCCATTTCTCCCCCCTCCCTAAGGCCTGGACAGGTCCCCAAAAACAGGCCAGATAGAATTAATATTCTTGCTGCTGAAGGTTGAAATTGTTAGCACTCGTCAATGCTACCCATATGTTGAAACCTTTGAAGATCGGTAGCTTAAGGCTAATTATAGCTCGTTTTATGAAAGCTTACTCTGAGCCAAACGTTGGAGGTGGCGCGGTACCAGAAATTTTCTTTTGGAACCTACGTCTAAACACCAAAAACATGTTACACTATACATTTTTGACCTATGCTAAATAAAATTATAAAACATTTAATTACATCATCGCACTTCGCTGCAGTGGAATATTTGTATATCATGTTTTTTATATCTTCGATTTTGTGTGTGAGTGGGGCGTGTTTGGGGATGAACGAGGGCAGTGCGTTATGATAATTTCTCATCAATAAAATGATAGTAGATTCTTCGATACAAAAAAAAAGCCAAACGATGGGAGAGCGAGGTAAATTTAAATCAGCGAAGAATTGTCATATATGATTGTATTGCCATCATCATATACGCATCACAAATTTCTAGAACAGGTCAAGGGTGTATGCAGGAAATGTGTAACTGGGACAGGTTGACATGATGATATTAGAGTTTTACTGATGCGGGAGCCATTCATCAGTTATATATTGGTGTGTGGCTATCTGAAGAGCTGAAACTGTCACAGACTCGATTTCAAAGGAATTAGCCACATTCAACTTCAGAATCATCCATGTTCCTAATTTGGAGGTAAATTATCTCATCATAATAACACCAAAGCAGTAATTTCAGTTGCAGTGAAATAATTTCTGAGCATTGTTATCGAACCTAGAATGAACCGTCGGATGATGATAAGGTATACTCTCTGCATCAACGCTGGCATTTTACATTTTCCAGTAGAGATGATAGTAGAATATATCATAATCCCTTTCAGCAACCATCCGAGTGGTCGATACTTCATGTAGGAACTATTGTCTGGGCCTTTGTGTCGTTGAAAAGGCACATGTCTAGACACATTGTTGTCCCCAGCCTTCTCTCTTGCAGGAAACTAGTCTATGTTTATGTATACTATGATTGTCATTTTGAATTTGGTGCTAATACTGTTATATGGAATATGGAATAGGTCTTTGGATTATAGACGCGGATATTCTTTAATGGACGACGGCTGAATTATGAATGACGGACTAGACGCTTGTAATTGGCTATCGTATGCATTGTCTCGTGATTCTTACATAAAGTATGAACCATCCGAGTCGAGTATGGCCTCCATCTTGTCGTTCAGATTCATGTTTGCATCATTTCACAATTGAGTATCGGCATTAGCCTAGTGTACGTTACCAATTATGCATGCTTCCCTTAACATATTCCATTTTATTCGGACAAATGCTACCATGGTCTGCTTATACACTCTACATGCATGAGACCAACTGACCGTCATTTAAACAGTCAAATATGGAGTCGCATTGTGACGCACACGCTTCTGATTGACTGAGATGCTGAGTGACGCATATTGTCAGTGACATCAGCGCCTGGCTCCTGTGACCTTTGCCTTGAACAAAGCAGCGCGAATCACTTGATTGGCTGACAGAGTAGGTGACGTCATCAATGGATTATTATGTTCGGTAAGAGGGATCCCGATGGTATAACAGATAGTGGTAGGAAAGGACCTGGTCGCAGGGGTGGTGTAAATCATCATGTTGGTTGTATGGATGACTTGTAACGATCAGGTTCTGCAGTAGGCCTTTCCTGTATTTCGAGACGATGCGAATACACAAGTGCTTATTGATTGTACTGGATTTAGCTCTGGCTATGCATGTGTGCAGCTTTCAGCAGCATATACTGCATAATGTGCTGCTCAGACACAATAGAAGCATCACCACTCTCTGAATGCCTCTAAAAGGACAATGTTTGTGCACTTTAAGAAGCAAACATCGCATTTCAAACACAGGTATCTACCACATAATCACCATCTCTGGCTACAAAATAAATTTCGCATGGCCCTTTGTGACAGGTGCACCAGCCGGTGGATCATCCGTTCATCGATTCGCGTTTGCATGACAGAAGCATAAACTTTGCTGGGATGCCAGGTTGATGTACTTGGATAGGAAACAATTGGTGGTCAAGTAATGGTAACATCTTCAAAATGACCGCCAATTCTAATATTGACAACACTAGCTCACAATAAAGGGAGATAATATGCTGTAGTATTGTAAATTAAAAAGGTATTGTTACTTAGTATCAAGGCTAATTGCAAATCCATCAAAATGACCATAATTTCCTAAAGTCTGGTCACCGAATAGGACTGATTACAATAGGACTGATTACAATAGGACTGAATACAATAGGACTGATTACAATAGGACTGATTACAATAGGACTGAATACAATAGGACTGATTACAATAGGACTGATTACAATAGGACTGATTACAATATGACTGAATAGAATAGCACTGTTTACAATAGGACTGAATACAATAGGACTGATTACAATAGGACTGAATACAATAGGACTGATTACAATAGGACTGAATACAATAGGACTGATTACAATAGCACTGATTACAATAGGACTGATTACAATATGACTGAATACAATAGCACTGATTACAATAGGACTGATTACAATAGGCTGATTACAATAGGACTGAATACAATAGGACTGATTACAATAGGACTGAATACAATAGGACTGATTACAATAGGACTGATTACAATAGGACTGATTACAATAGGTATGATTACAATAGGACTGATTACAATAGGACTGAATACAATAGGACTGAATACAATAGGACTGATTAGGCGGAATTTTCATTTCACAAGATTCATCCCAATAATGAGAGAAGCACAGAATTTGGTGAGGAGACGATATACGGAAAGGAAGAACGATTGGTAGCTAACATGAAAACCCCCCGAAAGATAGCAACATCTCAGACGAATCCCGTAATTGTCCTACTCTGTGTCTTCCGCTCGGCCATAGTTGAGTCGCTTATAAACACGAGAGTAGGGATAATGAAAGGTTTCGGTAAGCCTGCAATATCTGCATTTGCACTAACTATTTGCATACATTATCACATATGAGAAATATTTACAAAGTAACGAATCTTCAAAGAAATATTACAGGACGTGCCACTTCATTTGGTCCAAGTAAATATGAGAAAATAATATAATCCCAAATTTCCATTAAAAATGCTCTTCAATATCTTTACGTCACTTTGACGTCATCACAGCATCAAATGGAGGTTTTAATAAATGCTTCTGTAAACAAGGGCATAGAGATAAAGGTTGGTATTTTTCAGCTCTCTCACCATAATGGAACTATAGGAATAACCATACCCCACCAGTAGTAATGTTAGCGTATTACAAGTTAACTTGACCTACTTTTTTGTTCCCCCGGGTAAAATTTGCGGCGGAACTTTTCGGGGGATTCCCCAGTGGGGGTTTCCCAATGACGATCACGTGATCAAGGCATGTCTAGACTTGTTCTGGGTTGTACAGTTCTGCTATACGGAGGATGGGTACTAGTATTTCAAATAAATAAATGAATTAATTAATTAATTTTAATTAATTACTTGTAAAATGGCGGCCTGTGGTGGGGTGGGAGGTGGGTACAAGATGGCGGCCTGTTTGTGTGTCGTGTGGTGGGTACAAGATGGCGGCCTGTTTTTGTGTCGTGTGGTGGGTACAAGATGGCGGCCTGTTTTTGTGTCGTGTGGTGGGTACAAGATGGCGGCCTGTTTGTGTGTCGTGTGGTGGGTACAAGATGGCGGCCTGTTTTTGTGTCGTGTGGTGGGTACAAGATGGCGGCCTGTTTTTGTGTCGTGTGGTGGGTACAAGATGGCGGCCTGTTTTTGTGTCGTGTGGTGGGTACAAGATGGCGGATTATAGAAAAACGTATAAAAGGAGTCGATTTTTAGGGTAGGGGTGCATTCAATCTCACTTACCTGTCTGCCAGCCAGCCTACTTGCCTGTTTGTATGAGCTGTGGAGAACCTTTGACTTATTTTCATTTTACGAGGGCAAATTCATCATACTTTTACACCGTAGCAGTTGCTCATCAGCCTGAGCCCATAGTCATCCCAGCAAGTGAAGCTTCGAAAGAACCGTGTTCGCCTGATTGTGAGCCCATAGTCATCCCAGCAAGTGAAGCTTCGAAAGAACCGTGTTCGCCTGATTGATGACATGCAGCTGACCAGTATCACTCAGTAACACCAATCAACACCGTACACGTATGTAATATAAATTATTTTTTAATAATATCTATGCTAGGAAATTCCCCCCTCCCTCCCCCCCCCCTTTCAGCCACGCCCCCTTTCCCCTTTTTTAATATTTAATTTAGTAAAACAAATAGAAAATTAAAACAATTTTTTTTGGCTCCATCATTCTTTTTTTTCTTTTTTTTTAAATTTAAAAAAAAAAATATTTGTTTTGGCTATTCTACCATCATCTCCTCCCCCCTCCCCCCCCCCCCGAATCTTTTCTTTCAGCTTAGACGGTCTTTAGGAGAATGAGTCACAGTGAAAAAACACATCCCAGTTATTTCCCTATATTATGGAAACTTTTAATGCTCAATTTTAGGTAGGCATTTATATTTGGCAGATTTTTCTCGTGAAACTCAAACAGCCTAAACATGGATCAGCTGTTTTCATGTCAACAAACATTTTTAGATTGCTACAATGTAGCGAGTGATTTCATTCGCGCGATTGCATGGACGTGCACTGGTTTCAAGTAGCTTATGAAATATAAAGCTCGAGTTACAACCTACCAGAACTATAGAATTTAGTGCTGACGTAGCAACATTGTACGTTATAATTTTCCAGTCAGTCCGGGATATTTTTCCAGCAAGTTGATAAGGAACTCGGAATGGAACACCGTACATTTGTTCTACGTTACACATTCCCGCTACATCATGAAATAACCGCACAACATATGCCTACGATCTTACTATTCATAGAGTTTGTCGCTAGAGTTTGTCGCTCAAAATCACTCGTTGACTGTATCAACAAGAATTTTACAAGTCCATACTGCCTTGGGCCTGGATCACGCCATGCCATACGAACACAACTGGCAGACGACATGATCCAACAATTCACTGAACAGACAAGATCTCTTTTACCCGTACGTCTCAACTTATCTCAAAATGTTCGCAATACATTCTAGAATAATATGATGCACGAATTTAAGGTTTACATTACCTGTAAATAGATACAAACGGCAATTCATTATCACTATATACAGCCGGTTGGAACAGCGTTATTTAGCTAAAATGATGACGTCACACAATTGTCTATTAAAACATGCACCAGCAAGCGTGTTGCGAACACGGACTCGTGAACCCACGAATATCTTACTATTCAGTTATCTCGGGCGTTTACCAGCCCTATTTATCAACTAGATGGAACATAATATATTTATCTTATAACAGTTTACAAATCTCCATATGCAATACAACTCTGATGAATCTATCAGTATTGTAAGTATATTTTAATTGTTTAAATATGCTATGTATATGTGGAATTTGATTACAGGCTTTCATTTCATAAATATAGTATTTTATAACTTTGAGTAGATAATCTAATTGTTTATTAATTTCGCCGACTAATCCCAATTTTACCTTCTCTGGAGTAAACTGTGTTTTTATTCCAGCATTTTTCAACCAATCTTTCACTTCTCTCCATACTGGTTTGTTACTCTATATTCTCGGAATAGATGAATAACCATTTCTGTAACTCCTTGCAAAAGGTACATGTTTTACTGACACTAGCATCTAAGTTAAGCGGAATTAGACACTTCACGCTTAAAACTAAATTGTTGAAACTTACTCGTAAAGGGTAAGTGTGTCCACAGGGACAAAGGCCAATTTCTCTTGTAGGCAAAGGTAATCTCCCCGATTCGCACATTTCTATCTGTTTCACTCTGGGCTGTGGGATTGTAGAATACCAATGGGAAAAGCTATGACAGTACCGGGTAGGCTTGTATATAGATGCATATACACCCATAGACACTCATATACTGGGATATTAGCCCAATGTATGTATAAATCCATACGAGGTGGACATGTTGGAGTCTAGGTGCAGCACTAGTGGCGCGATTGGGTAGAGTGAGGTCTTATTTTAAAGCTCTCGAGGAAATAAATAAATAAATAAATAAATAAATAATAATAAAAAAAATCAAAAAAATCGGCGAGTAGTAGACAAAGGGGAAATTAGGAAGTACTGACCATGCCCCAGAATACTTCATATGCATATCACGGCCTTAAAGCCTGTAATCTACTTCACAGTTTAGTAGTATAAAAAGCGCAAGTCCTATTGACCTTGCCCCTCCAAAGAAAATTGTGACTGATTCATTGTCAAAATCGGCTCTATTTTACAGGAGTATATACGATCAGGATGAGGCGACGTGACCGATCGAGATCTCCCTTGGCGCGTGAAAATGTGAGAGGCGAACACGACTTTCCTGAAGATCCAGCTGTGCCTCCCGCTGACGCCTTGCCCGAAGACCACCCTTTGAGTGATATCTATCGGCGCCATTGGAGCACCATCCGACGATGTTTCCACCGTCATCGCCCTATTCAAGACTTGTATAATTTCCGGCTACAGGACCTCACGTATCTTCCTAACTATGCCGAGAACATTTTCAGAGACCAAGTGACAGCATTCAAAGTGAATATGACATTCGGCTATATTCTACGGCACAAAGAGACGGATCAGGTACGGTATTTTTATCCGAGCAATAATACCTATGTGTTTGACAAGCCATTCACCATCATCAATCATGCGTCACTGGAGCCCCTCATCGACCAACTGACTACGTTGGACCCATTGGAATGGGCCCGGTTGCAACGCCCCAATACCAAGTGGACTGTGGAAATGGTCACCAACGTGACATTTTTCGTCACGAAAATGAGAGATCACCCGATCGGTGCTCCTGTACTACTTCCCCCGTGGTTGCTTCGTCGAAAAGGACTGTATGCATTAACCGGAGGGATAAAGGGACCCTACAAAGACCAGAAATGTCTGTTTCGGTGTTTGGCCGTGCATCTGGACGAGTGTGACCCCAAGACTTGTGATAGAGTGGCCAATATCTATTGGAGACAATATTTAGAGCAGCAAGATTTGGATAAGCGGCAGTTCCGGGGCGTCCCCTTCAAGAATTTGGATGACGTAGAAACACTGTTCAACGTCAATATCTTTGTGTACCGTTTACTACGGGAAGAGGATGAAGAGGAGGAGGATCATGACACATTTGTGGCTGAATTGTTGCATCGGTCTTCAGAACGGTATGCTTCCACCATGAAAGTCAATATCTTCGACGACGGCGGGGTGAATCATTTTTCCCTGATCTACGATATGAGTCTGTACGCGCAATCCTACAGTTGTGCCCAATGCCATCGGGTGTTTCATCGCTCCACCGACTTACATCGACACGAAAAGATTTGTGATCACACTGTCAAACGGAAATTTCCTGGCGGCGTGTACCATAACACGCCCACTATCTTCGAGGAGCTGGCGGATGAAGGTCTCATCATACCAGAAGAGCATCGTTATTTCCCCTACCGGGCATGTTACGATTTCGAGGCGATGTTGGAACCGATGGATGCGGCCTCGGCGAAAACACAGTGGACACAGCGCCATATTCCCCTGAGTGTGAGTATTTCCAGCAACGTACCTGGCTATGACGCTGCACCCGTCTGTTTCGTGTCCACCGGCGACGCCCATGACTTGATTACCCGGATGATGGAGTACTTAGAAGAAGTGAGTGCGGCCAGTACAGAACTCTTGGTGTCCCAGTTCCAGGACGTACTGGACCAACTCGACGACCGGATTCCTACACTGGGTGTAGCGTTCAGTGACGATGAAGAGTCCGAGATGGAGCGTAGTGGGCAAATATTTGACAGAGAAGAAATGGAGCATAGTGGGCAAATATTTGACAGAGAGGAAATGGAGCACAGTGGGCAAATATTTGACAGACAGGAAATGGAACACAGTGGGCTGCAACTGCAGGATGTCCCTTTACCTAAACCGTATGCGGAGAAATTGAAAATCCGCTTCCTGCAATACTTAGGCCAGTTACCGGTGCTCGGATTCAACTCGGGGCGATACGATCTCAACATGGTGAAGGAATTTCTCTACCCTTACTTGGCCCAGTCCGATACCATCAAGTCCGTCATCAAAAAGATCAACAACCACATGGCCCTCACCACCACATCACTCCATTTCCTGGATGTACGGAACTACTTAGCTCCCAATTACAGCTACGATCAGTGGGTGAAGGCCTATGACTGTGCACAAACCAAAGGGAAGTTCCCTTACACCTACATATCGACGCTCGACCGCTTGGAGGAAACACAGTTGCCACCCCGGGACGCGTTCTTCGACGATCTCAAGCAAGTGGAATGTCCGGAAGACACGTACCGGGAACTACAGCAGGTATGGAATGACCAACACATGCAGACCTTGCGAGATTTCCTGGTGTGGTATAACAATTTAGATGTGGTCCCTTTCCTCGAAGCGGCCGAGAAAATGGTTCAACTCTTTCGTCGCGAGATGCACGTCGACATCTTCAAGGAGTGTTTGAGTTTACCGGGTCTCGCGCTTCGCCATCTCTTCCAAGAGTGTCCTACCTACTTCTCGCTGATACAACAAAAAGATGAGGACATGTACGATTGTTTAAAACACAACATCGTCGGCGGACCTAGCCTTATTTTTCACCGCTACCATGAGAAGGATGTCACGACTCTTCCCGGTGGGAAACCCTGTGCCAAAATCATTGGATTCGACGCCAATGCCCTGTACCTTTGGTCTCTCGCCCAACCCATGCCCAGCGGGCATTATACGCGTTGGTGGGCAGACGGTCAACATTTCACACCTCAACGTACGCCGTACAAACATCTCGCCGACCAGTGGTTGGATTGGGAAGCCGATCGACGGGGAATTTATATACGCCATCAGACCAACGCCACAGAGAAGCGTATAGGAGATCGTCGACTCCCCGTCGATGGGTTTGCCCTTGTACAAGGAACACCGACCGTATTTCAATTTTATGGGTGTTACTGGCACGGCCACCAATGTCCTTTCAGCGCTGGACGCTTCAACGAACGACGTGGGAAATCAGCAGAAGAATTACGAGCAGAAGTGGTGGAGAATGGAGATTACGTCAAAGAGTTGGGGTACGATCTGATCGAACTATGGGAGTGTGAATTTCACACCATGTGCCAGGCCCTCCCACACTTACGCGACTTCCTTAAAGCGCGCGAGTACCCGTTGAGTCGCCGACCACTCTTGACCCTGCCACAGCTTTTCGACGCCGTTCGTTCCGGGACCCTGTATGGATTTGTGGAATGCGACCTGCATGTTCCCGACCATCTCAAGCCCCTCTTCGCCCAGTGCCCGCCTATCTTCAAGAACACGCTGGTGGGTCGGGATGACATTGGAGAGACCATGGGCGCCTATGCGGAGGAACATGACGTATTGAAACAACCTCGTCGAATGTTGATTGGGAGTATGTGGGCCGAGAAAATCTCGCTGGGTACCCCTCTGCTACAGTGGTACATGAGCCATGGCCTCGAAGTGACGCGCGTGTACCAAGTCCTTCAGTACGTACCCCATGCCTGTTTCGCGCGGAATGCCGACATCGTGACGTCTGCCCGTCGTCAAGGCGACCAAGATCCTAGTCAGGCCATTATCGGTGAATCTTGGAAATTGACAGGCAATGGTTACTACGGAAAAACGGTCACCAACCAAGACAAGCACGTCAACGTCAATATCTGTACAACCAAACAAGCCCGCAAAAAGATCAACTCGCCTCTGTTTCGGTCCGTCGACGTCATCGATGATGATACCTATGAAATCTCTTTAGCCAAAAAGGTCATTCGTTACAACCTGCCCCTCCAAATTGGATGTATGGTATACCAGGTGGCCAAACTGAGGATGCTCCAGTTCCTCTACGATTTCATGGGTGTGTATTTCGACCCATCCGATTGGCAACTCATGGAAATGGACACGGACTCTGCCTACATGGCCGTCTCTAATGCGGATTGGGAGTCCCTGGTGAAACCGGAGTTACGCGCACAGTATGAGGTGGAACGGGACCAGTGGCTACCTCGACGTCACCATTACCAGTACGACAAGCGGACGCCGGGCCTGTTTAAGCTGGAGTGGAGTGGCGATGCCATGATCGCCCTGTCGTCCAAGACCTACTTCTGTTACGGTGGAGATGGAAACAATAAGTTCAGTTGCAAAGGAGTCAACCGGCGTGACCCCGCCATCGACAAAGCCTTATACCTGGACGTACTCCAAAGCCAGACCAGTGCGAGTGGCACTAACCGAGGATTCCGTATCATCGACCACCAGATGCGAACCTACATCCAGAAACGAGATGCCTTCACATTTTTCTACCCGAAACGGAAAGTGTTGGCCGACGGTGTGAGCACCACTTACTTGGACTTGTGAACATATATTATACCCGCACTTTTCTAATGGACATACATATTTGGACTCTAAATAACTCTCTATATATATACATTACACCATGAACTTGTTTGTCATTCTATTGAATAAGTACTCGATATTCGTCAGTGCGCGGACTCGGTTGAACTGTTATATACTCCACTGTGATTTCTCTCTCTCTATACATACGTTCACCTTAATTCTTGTTTGCAACGTTCTTATATACTTGTACATACATTCTTGGTCACTTGTTCACCTTAATAAATATTCGAACTTCACTTGGGTTTTCATGCAGTTTTTAATTGAACACCACCACCGAATCATTCGTACTAACCATGCTCCGAGCAGGTTATATCATGGTCTTAACAACTCTGTTGGGTTGCTGGGTATTGATGGGTCACATCCCGAGCACTGAAAGAGACGTCCGGATGTTCAACCGCCGGGACCTTTTCACCGGCCTGGCCCTGGCCGCAGCACGCAGCGCGCGCGCGCGTCATCACGCGTCATCTACGGCAGCGCGCGCTGACGGTCTCCCTTTCGGCAAGGTTCGGAGAATACATAGAACTTATAGTCATAATCTATACGTGTTGGACGAGTCTCTTCACTCACCGTATACACGCAGCTCAATGAAATGCCTGCTCCAAACCTAGACCAAATACACGTACTTGGTCTGTGGGCTGATTTCATTGGCTCTCTATTTTTTACTATAGTGCTCTCGCATTCTAACCTTGATGGGTTATATTTTGGCCCCATCCTACACCACTGATTTCAGTTTGACTGAATCTCCAGATGCATTATGAATAAAACACACAAGACAGGGTTTTTTGGTGAGATCTCATTTTTTTTTTTTATTCAGTGAACAACAACAACGTGAGAACAACCACGTGAAAACTCAAGCCCAGAACAAGGGGCTTGTAATTAATTCAAACCCAGAACAAGGGGCTTGTACATTGAAAGAATTCAAGCCCAGAACGGGACTTGTACATTGAAATGATGGGCGGCCCAGTCATAGACGAGTACATCTCGGTCCTCGGCCTTGGGGTACTCGTCAAACATGTGGACGATGGTAGATAAGGGTCTTCCCCGGCATCGATGGTACAGGTAAAACAAGCAATATTGTCCGCACACCATACTGTCCAGGCTTTGCAACGTTTTAGTATTCCAACACCACGTCTCTGTGCCTTGATCCATGAAGTCTGTTAAATCGGGATGGAGGGGTGGTAGGCCGTACGGGTCAAAGTATTCACCCTGCTCTTCTGTCAAGTACACGGCCACCCAGTGTTCACCGGGCCGATCCATCGGGTCTGTATTCAGGACGTAAGCAGCCGGATACACACGGTCTAATGGGAACACGTCTCGGGCGAACACTCCTTGAAACACCCTACGTGTTCCTGGGTCAGTCTCCAGCACCGTGGTTATCTGGTCTGTATCCATGTTAGGTGGCGAAGTCACACAGCACGTTACGGCTTTTATCGATTTGAATGATGTTGTCAAACTCAGCGTAGCAGATCACATTGATGGTTTTCGGTAAAGGTGTCCCGAAGTGCAGTTCCAAGCGTAAGTTGCCTTTCTTGATGAGACTCAGTTGATGATCGTTGTCTAAGGTGGGAGTCAGATCGAAACAGAACAATGTGTACCCTCTGCCGAAATCGTCTCGACTGATCATATTTCCCTCGTCTTGGTTGATTTGGCCAGTTGCTGTGAAGAGGTTCAGATAGCTCCGGATGTAATTGTCCGTTCCAAAGTTAGGTTGTAAGGGGCGTGCCGGTACCTGTTGGCCATCCACATGCAGGGCCACGAAATTGATGTTGAACGCTTTTAGGTTGAACGGATTCCTCGAGAGAGTCCCATTATAACTCACGTTCTCCACACAGGCTAGGGTTAAACGCTTGGGCAAATCCCCCAGGAACAGGTTTTCTTGATTGACAATCATATTGCCTTTAGGAACGGAAAAGACCTTGGTCTGTACTCGTCGAATCGGGTACTGGGCTGGTTTTTTCTCCAAGGCTCTGATGTGCCCCAACTGTACACCTGGGCTGGGTTTCACTTTGCGTACAAACAGACTTGCCTCTTGGATGACAATGTTATACTCGAGGTCCTCATTCGGGGCCATCAAGGCAAACGCAGGCGTTGCGCGCACTAGTCGTATTTTGACAGGTACTCCATTCAAGAGGTATCGGTCCTGCATGAATAAGTCCGCATGCAGACGTCCCATCATATCGACCGATCGACTCTCTGCTGTGAAATCCACTCTCTCCGTGTAGCCGGCGTTATCAGGACTCGCTTCCATCTTGCCTGGGGTATCTCGGTAGAACAACGGGGCTGTCAAATACGACTTTTTAGCGTCACGCCCGTAGGATAACAGTGTTTCGATGTAGGCTCGGTACGGGTACGTGTTCGTCGAGGCGCTCACCAGTTTATCACTCAGGGCTATATCCACTTGCTGGAATAGCGAATGAAGCCAGAGATTCACTGGACCCACGGGTGCCTCTGCTTTCAGGTCTGACCCATCTTTATTGGTGATTTTAGCTTTCACATATAGGTACGTATGGGCTAAATCCAGGTAGGTCGTATCTGCGTTGGTGATGGTGAATTCAATGGGGCCTGTGGCTGTAATGCTGGAAAGGGGCAGATGTTCCACCCATTGACCCTCTTCGGCACTGGTCTGAGTAGCTGGGACGGTCCATAAATCAAATTCACTGTTGGTAGAAGGACACGACTCGGCATGGATGAAAGCCATCTTTAAGAAAAGATATCCTTGGTCTTCTTCGATGTGCGTCGTCGCTGGGTCGGTCGTCGACTGGTGCGTGGTCTCGGTGGGGCAGCTCTTTTATTCCCTACGGTGCGTTGTGCTTTGGCCACCAAGACGCCTCCCGCTTCTTTGGCCCGCCGTTTCAAGGATTCTTTGGGTGCCGTACCCCCCAAGACATCACCGGCCACTTGCAGTCCACTGCGCACCGCTTGTTTGCCGATCGCTTTGACCCCACGCGTCACCAAGGGCAGGAACGTTTTGACGATGCTCCCGAGTATGTTCCCCAGTCCATGTCCTCGTTGCATGCGTGTACCCGCAAAGACAGGAAAGTTACCCCCGGCCTGTTTGGTGTAATGATCGACGTAACTGGCTGTATGGCATTGATAAGGCACCTTCATTATGCAAAGTGAACCGCTCGGACTTGACGGAAATGAAGTGTCAGCACCACTTTTCCTCGTTCGAATGCCACCGGTCGTCCCGTGTCGTCTCTTATATCGATGACGATGGAGCTAATATCGGTCTGACTGACCGGTAGATACACGATATGCCTGAAACTGTGGGTGACTTGAGCTCCATACGTGCCTTTCACCGGGCAGACGCGCAGTAGAGGTACGTTGCTGTCGCCGACAATGTGTGCATCGACCACGTCCGAGTAGACGTACAGGCCATACATACCACCACGCATGTCCATCGGGATGTGGGCTATCTCGCCGGTGGGGCCAGCGTACCCCTGGTAATTGAAACCCAGCATTTGCTGTAGGGTAGGACTGAGTTCGACACTTACGTTGGGGCTGAGCGTGAGATTGGCCTTGTCGTTGTGTGCGTTGTAATCCAAGTCCACGTGATTTTTGAAGGGGAAAGATTTGATGGGTTTTGAAGTATTCGTGACGTCTCGTAGAGACTTATAATGCATCAGACTTCTCAGTCCACCCATGAACTCCTTGGGGGTATCATATTGACCTTCGGGTAGTTTGAGTCGAGTTTCTTGTCCTTCGTAGGTCACCTCGTACCATACTTCATTGGCTCGCACGTTGTACCACGAGTAAGGGTATTGGATATCCACGAGTCCACATTCCCAGCGTCCAGGTAAATGCAACGGTTGTGGTAACTGGGTCACGTACTTGGTCAAGGTGTTGTCAGGAAACACATCAGCCGAGCTGTTACTGGGTAGGGTGAGGTAAAACATGATGACTGAGCTGTCCTGCTGCTGCTGTTGGTTTTAATACTTCTCCCAGCCCTTGGGCGCTAATCGTCGTGATGGTCGCGGTGATTTAGCTCTTGGTGGTTGCAGGGGGTGGCGTGGTAAAAGGGGTGAAAACGTAGGTGCCCGCCGTGGTGGTGATGTGGGAGGTGACTCCGGTTCCCAAGGTTCTGGTGGTGTACTCACATTCTGCATAAAGGCCCAGCGCTGAGGGTTGCCCACCAATTCCTGTGGTACATGCATGTCTTTCAAGCCTTGAGCGAAGACCTCCCATCCTCGAGGATTCGTGTGCGTCCTGCGTTGACGCATCAGGTCATTCACTAAATCCGTCATGTGGGTCCCGGGGACCACCTGATTCTGTACCAGGAGTTCGCCTTTATCATTCCAAGTCATGTTAGGATTCTGTTTCATCCGTTGTAATACCAGGCCAGCTTGTTTCTTGAACGAGGCAGGTACACTCTTCAGGACTTCGTCTTCGACCCACTGTGGGGCTGTGGAAGGTACTCCACCCGGCTGTTGGAACGGTGCTGAGGTCGGCGGTCTGTCACGTGGTGATGGTGGAGGTGGTGGTGGAGCAGAGAGGGTTTTGTATTGGTCCATGAACGTCATGTACCGCTGAAGCGTCTCATTGTACCGTTGTACTTTCTCACTATCGCTTAACCCCGGTCTCTGTAAGATCTGTTGCATCTCTCCATCGAGGGTGTTTATCGTCTTCACCGTAGAAGGGACAGGGTAGGGCGATTGGAGGTTTTGAAGGAGCCGAGGTTCGACGAGGACCATTTTTTTCGTGTGGTTCATTGTCGGCCGAAGAGTCCACCCAATACTGGACCCAACACGGAAGCGGCCAACGGTGCTAAGATGGCCCCGAGAAAGCCGCCTTTCTGTAACACCTTTTTCTTTTGTGTTTGAGACACTCGCTTCTGGACTAAGGTTCTTAGACCTGTCTTATGCTTGGTCAACTTGGTCTTCTGAGCCGGAGTCAGTGGTACGTTGCCTTTTAAGATATTGAGTCCAATCTCGCACAGACAGCACACGAGAGCAGGGTCCGCACCGCGTACAATGGTTCGGACTAACTCGGGTGGGGCCGTCTTCAATACACGGAGCGTGGGAGCGTGCTTCCGTACTCGCGCAGACATCCTGTACAACTAATGCTAGAACCCACAACTCTGCTCTTTTTATCTACTTCAGAGAACACAATCCTGCTGTGGTATTCATTCTTTTTTATTATCCCCATCATCAAAACACACACACACTCCAGCTGGGGGAGCCACTGTAGGTGTGTTTACATTATTTTTGCATGTACACGTGGTGAGTCTCTCCGGGAAAGATGCCGGTCCGTAGTCGAAGGTGGTCGGGGGTGGTTTGCTTCAGGTCGAAGAGCATATACCCATGCTGAGGGGTTGTGGCATCTTTAAAGGCTTCCAATGCAAACGGTGTGCGGCCGGGATACATCTGTCTCGCCAGGTGCAGCAGTTGAGTGGTATCTCTCGGGTTTTTGAAGACCACCATGTAGTGGGCATTTAAGCTGATGTTCCGATGTTCTTTGTTTTTACTGAACAGATTCTGCACAATGTAGATGATGCTGAGCCGTCGATGATGGCTGCCTTTGGTAAAGAGTTGGGTGACCCGCGCATCCGTCTCCGCCATGAGATCATCCAGAACCACCAAGGTGTCGGGTTCCAAATCGGCCAAGTTAGGTAGGCCTTCCACGAACGTGATGTGGGGCATTGCTGCATACGCTTCCTGCCATTCTCCGTAACACCACACGACTCTGGCAATGGGTAGAGTGATCATGCTGTCGGCGTGTTGAAGGAGCTTCCTGACGAAGTGCGTTTTGCCGGAGCCCGTCGGTCCTGCGATGACGCAGGTGAAGGGATGCTGCCACCGAGGGTCCATGGTTGGAGGTGTATCCGCTGTCGTGGTAACCCGCTCTTGTAAATTTGGTACGAGTGAACTGGAGTGGTGGTGGTGGGCACAACGTCGGTTGTCGTTGTCTGTTCACGTTCAGGGATGATGATGGGGGTGATGGGTACAACGTGGGTCGTCGTCGTTGTCGGTTCACTGTGAGGGATGAAATCCGGTGGGTCTTCAGACGTAGTGGATGTACTTGGTGTAAGTGTGGAGCTTACACTCGTTGTGGCTTGTACACGAGGTGTGGTGGTGGTGGTGGTGACTGGGCTGGATACGACTGGTGCTCTCTGTAGACCGGTTTCACTGATGGCTGGTGTTCTCAGTTGGTTAAGTAACGTGCTGACATAGGCTACGTCGTAAACACACCTCCGTACAACACACTCAGCAGGGTTAGCACTAGTACACCAAAGCCTACTTGCACTTTGCGCGTTTTGGAAGACGCTGTGTTCAGAGACGGTTGCACCGTGTTCATGGTTGGACGTGGAATGAAGGAGGACGGCAGTGGTGTCTGGCTTTATAGTCGTTTCACCTGGTTGGCCGCGACCCAGGAATTGAAGGAACTGGGCCAACCTTGCCATTTGACGTAATGAAACAGTTTGCCACGTCGACGTTCCGTTTTCAAAATCTGTTCCACCGTGTAGTAGTCTTGCTGTGATTTTACAACAGGCTGTAATTCCGTCTCGTAAAACGTCCCCAGCAGCGGTTCCCCTTGAAGATCTTCCAGTTCATAGACTCGCCGCTGTCGGGGTAGGCGCCGTTTAATCAGGAAGTGCTCATCGCTCCAGTTGGGCAAGTAACTTTTCTCGAACTTGCCCTTGACTTTACTGATCCGTACAGGGTCCCCGACCTTGAACATCGCCTTCGTCGTTCGCTGCGATGGCCTGGGGTACAAGACACGCCGGACTTGGGCTTCATTGCGTTGGGTCACGGTAATGGGGGCTCTCTGTATACTTCGATGATAGGCTCGATTGTAACCCCTCACCAGTTTCGGAAGAACATCGATGTACCGCCTTGTATTCTTATAGGTGAAATATTTATACATGCGGCCTTTAAATGTCCTGTTGAATCTTTCCACCACGGATGCCTTGGTCTCGTTGTACGTATGGAAGAAAAACACCTTCTGTTTCTTGAGAAACTGTTGGAACGGTCTGTTGAGGAATTCCGTGCCTTCGTCGGTTTGCAAATACAAAGGTTTGCGCCCGGTCTTGAAGATGTCTTTGAACGCCGCTATGAGATTCGCCCCCGTTTTCGTCCGGATGGGTACCACCCACGCATACTTGGATAGGATATCGATGCACGTCAAGATATACCGATTCCCATCGTTGTGTTTGGCAAAGGCACTCATATCGACCAAATCCGCTTGCCACTGGGCATCTATTCCTCCCACGATGACCCGGTTCCGTAGAAAATGGCGACGGACAGCTCGATGTAAGGTATAGGTGTCTTGTTTTCTTAACCAATCTCGGACTTGAGCACGTTGTATCCCCTGGGGTTTGGCCGCTCGATAGAGAGCCGACAAGGCACTATAGGCCGCCGGACTGTCGGGGCTGTAGTATAAGTTATCCAACACCTTCTCCCAGCGCTTCATGGTGACACAATGATGATGGACCCGGAGAGTATGGTTTATTTATAACAAGTTCCTACCACCGTTGTGTTGGTTGACTCAGTTCAGCCGCATAGTCTATAGCCTCGTCGTCGTCGGGTTCATGACTAGACAGTTGTTCATGGGGTTCAGCCAGCGCGTCCTCCATAGCACGAGCCCACGCCAACTCGTCTGATGATCGCTGGTCCGGTGTAAACAGCTGGTCCACAATAGGCACTACTTTCTCCAAGGCTGACCACAGATGGGGGTCTAGGGTGAAGCTTCGCGTAGGATCTTGGTAACGTCCCACACGGGCGAAGAGGGAGGTACGGTATACGTAGATGGCATTGTCTATGTGGATGAGGTGTCCATCGAGCTCGCCGCTCAACACCCGTTTAAATTTGGTCCAGCCGTCACGAGGTAGCGTCACCGTAGTGGATGTGGACTCCGGATCCCACCCACAGACATCCCGGTCTTCCACCAGGGTGACTTTATCTTCATAGACGTGTAACCCCACCTGGGGTGTAAGGGGCAGGATGGCTCGTAGGACGGATGACATGCTTGCTCCAATGTCGAACGGTGAATGACACACACTCTGTCTGACCCTGGTATTTATAGTGTCAATACCACAGCGCCAGGGTCAATAGGGCACAGACTAGTATGAGGCCAACCAGCCGGTGCTGGTTCCGGCGTGAGCGCTCGTGGTCCATAGCCCGAGCATCAAGGATGGCTGTCATAGTCCAGTAGTGGTGAGTGATGGCACGCCTCTCCATAGAGTGCACTCTGTGGAGGACCGCTTCTGTGAACTCGTTCAGGATCTGGCGTCGTCCCTCGTTGTCGTCGCCATCTGCAAACATGGACCGGACCACTGCTCGGTAACCCGTGAATGAATTCACCACGGTGGCATACTGTAAAATGCGAGTCGCATGGGGCTGGATCTCCGCCATGGCTCTGCAACCGTAGAAATGAAGGTGTGGGATGCCGAGGGACGTGTTTTATAGACCAGATGTAGCTCTATGGGTGTAGTCCGTGATACGCAGTATTCTGATGGGTTATGTGGCTCCTATAGAGATAGTACTTCATCGACCATGGGAATTACTTTTTCCAAGGCTGTCCATAGATCAGGGTGCAGAGTAAAACCACCTTGCTTGAGACAGAGAAGTCGAGCAAAATAGGGACCGCGGAAAATGTAGACGTCGTCACACAGGTGAATGCTATCACCGTCGAGGTCACCCAATAACACCCGTTTCAAGGTAGTCCAGCCTTCCGGAGATAAAGAGACACGCGCTGGTTCAGACGTACACCAACACCTACTGTCGTCATCGATGAGCTCCACACGTTTGGGATACAACAATAGGGTGCAGTCCGGTGTAAGAGTGCGGGTCTCCCTCACACGCTCGTCTTCAGGCAAGACTTCAACGGCAGGTACTGCTGGGTCCCAGGGAAAATCTTCTCCACGTCTCATGCTTTTCGTCTCATACAAGCGGATAGGCAAGCAGGCTGGCTGGCTAGAGGTGAAGCAGACTAGAGGTGAAGCAGGCAGGCAGGCAAGTAGGCTGGCAGGCAGGTCAGGTAAGTCAGATTGAATACACCCCTTCCCTAAAAATCGACTCCTTTTATACGTTTTTCTACATGCCGCCATCTTGTACCCACCACACGACACAAAAACAGGCCGCCATCTTGTACCCACCACACGACACAAAAACAGGCCGCCATCTTGTACCCACCACACGACACAAAAACAGGCCGCCATCTTGTACCCACCACACGACACAAAAACAGGCCGCCATCTTGTACCCACCACACGACACAAAAACAGGCCGCCATCTTGTACCCACCACACGACACAAAAACAGGCCGCCATCTTGTACCCACCACACGACACAAAAACAGGCCGCCATCTTGTACCCACCACACGACACAAAAACAGGCCGCCATCTTGTACCCACCACACGACACACAAACAGGCCGCCATCTTGTACCCACCTCCCACCCCACCACAGGCCGCCATTTTACAAGTAATTAATTAAAATTAATTAATTAATTCATTTATTTATTTGAAATACTAGTACCCATCCTCCGTATAGCAGAACTGTACAACCCAGAACAAGTCTAGACATGCCTTGATCACGTGATCGTCATTGGGAAACCCCCACTGGGGAATCCCCCGAAAAGTACCGCCGCAAATTTTACCCGGGGGGAACAAAAAAGTAGGTCAAGTTAACTTGTAATACGCTAACATTACTACTACCCTGAGAAAAATCTATTTCACTAACAGAATGGCCAAATCCCAGCAATGGTAAGAAACTGAGACATTTTAGTTCTGCGGTATGCTAAACTGTCAGCCCCGCATTCGGGACTGCCATACAAGTTGTGATCAGGGCAAGGCCAACTCGAGTCCGAAAGTAGAAATGACATAATGAGTATGAAGAGGATTTTACTAAAATGATGCTGGCCCTTGCATCCCCAGGAATGACAGCCACTCCCTTCATGTTAACGTGAGCTCGGACGGTTTGAGCGCTGTCTTGAAACATATTACGAGAAGATGTTAAAGGATGCAGTACAAAATTATGAGGCACACAAACCTGGATCTGAACTGGGCTGTACGTGATAAGTCCGCTTTTACCGACATCAATCTCAAACGAAAGATTTAATCAGCGTCTTGGCGCCTGACTTGCTGTGTGGCTCTTGGCGTACAGTTCTGGTTCGTACTATTTCATTCCCGCTTTGTATACTAGTGATGACTGGTGTGCATATAAATATGCATCAAACCCTCCTACTATTTAAATAATGGACTATTATACACGTACTTCCATAAATGATAATTCAGGAAACATTAAGTTGAAATATGCCAGTTATCACTAGGCAAAAATGTTTCTCATGAAATAGGTATAATCAGGAATGGAATGGTACGAACCAGAAATTTAGGCCAGGAGCCACATGGCAGGTCACCCGTCTCTGTGCAGGGAAAAACCTCATGACAACAATCCGCTCACGTGCGTTCCCTTCACTCCCGAATCGACGCGACGGGTTGCTACTGGAACGACGCGTTGTTCACCTACGATTTCAAGATGGCGTATCAGTCGCATCGGATGAAAAAGGCTTTCATGTCGAGAAGGGAGATGCTTACGACTTCGGCATTTTCAAACTATTTATCCATTCCGGAACAGTTATATCTCAGCTTTGTCACATACCGTATAAATATGTCTCCACATGGTATTTCTCGACACTCTATACTACAATCCCACATCAGGACGTAATTGACTGTCTTAGTTCATCAATAGTATCGGTGTTCAAGAAAACTGATCGCCGATATATTAATCTCAGAAGCTAAAAAGCATTCTTTAGCTCTACTACACACTAGGAATATCATTCATAATGTATTTCCGTGTTGATTCACTTGCTTGAATATCACATTAATAAGATCTATGTAGAATTTGCCAACACAATATATCAACAGCATATAGGTATTTCATTGAGTACTAATTGTGCACCCCTGACCTTTATCTCTCTCATGAATACAGAAAAAGGCCCACGCTTTCAAAAACCGATCATGTCAAAAGCCCGTTTCTTCTCATTCATCAAACGCTATATAGACGATCTTCTCGCTGTGGATAATCGCTGTATACAAGATGCAGTGAAGGATATATTTATCCAACTACACAGGGTTGTAATTATGCAATACTACCACTGGTATACTACCATATGCTGTAGAAATACAGATATACAGATCGGGGCATCCTGTAAAAATACAGTGAAAACCGCTGGTACCCTTTTTGCCAGCACTTTTTGCTGTAAAATTACAGCACCCTTTTTACAGTGTATAAAAATGAAGCGGGCCTTCTCTCTCGTCGAATTTACGAGAAGAGATATGATTTCGACATCGTAAACTATCCCTTTCTGGACAGTAATACTCCAGTTGGACCTGCATATGACGCATAAATATCACGCCTAGTAGCATTTGCTAGATCCCGTGTGAAATGGGACGATTTTAATCAACGTCACAAAACTTTATTGCAGAAACTTACAAAACAGGGCTATGCCAAAAGCGCCTTCACTAGAAGTTTCTCAAATTTGGCGATACATATCGCTTGCTGATAGCAAATTACGATACATTTTTAGTACTAGTATATGTGTAAGAGCTATGTCGTTACGTTTCGTAACTTGTGTCTAATTCCGCTCCACATGGGACTAGGGGCCGTATGAACCCATGTACTTCAAGATCCTCATAGTGTTCTTATGAACAGTCACAAATCAAAGTGTGACTGAGATCATTCTCTAGATAACGACTTTTACAACGAAAATCATGGAGTAAGAGTATTGATCAGCGATAAGGATTTGATATTTTTGGAACATCTTGATGTCTTGCCGGCATCATTGAAAAATGTTGACCGCTTCTCTCTTGCAGGAAACTAGATTATGTTTATCTATACTATAATTTTTTTTATTATTTCAGCTGAAAAACCTGCTTTTGTTTTGTAGGGTCTTCATGAGAATATGGGCCAGCAGGGTATTTCACGAATGTTGGATCTTGTACGGTCACGGTTTTTCTGGCCGGACGGTGCCGAAGATGGACGCAAGTTGTATGCGTCAGACGTCCACGAATGAAAAATAACGGAATCCCTTGTGAGTATTTACATCTCACAGTAAATGAAGTTGGTGTGTGTTAAGCCCAGGAATGGCTGTTGTCTCGAATGGCTGTGTAATCGACTAGGAAGAACAGCCACGCCCACGTACACAGCAAAGGTTCAAAAGCTAGTGTGTATTGATTACCTGTCATAAGAAGTCCCCAAAGGCGGATGGACAAACAGCGCCCACATGAACCAAATCGCCCGTGCAATAGCTAGTTATTTTGTTACCCGTATACTTTTCCAGGTAAACTTCACCGGAATTAAGATCATAATATTCTTATGTATGTATGATCGCTTGTGTGGAGAGAGACCGAACCATACCCTACCACACAGAAGGTAACAGTAGTGTCCGACTAACAGAGTGATTCATATTCACTCACTCACTCACTCAATCTGTTAGTCGGACTCTATTGTACATGCTATAAGTCTGTCTATTTTAATTAGTCGTCTACTTTGGAGCTTGCCAAAAATCAGTAGTTAACCCTGCAACAATTTTCTTTTTTGCAGCGTGTAGAACAAACTGAACTCTACAAAATGACTGCCATTTCCCCGTGATATCGATAATATATCGCGTTTGAAATAACTTTTTAATTCTCTCCATATAAAACTCCAGTACAGTTGTTTCATGTACCGGGACTCAATTACATAGGGAGACGTCATAATGTATTCATTCTCATTGGCACAAAGGTCATTAATGCCGAATATAGTAAAAACAGGCGGTCCGTGAGAGTGTCGCACATATTCCATGCCCAGTGAAAATTGCCGACTGATAAACCGCACACACCTCTATGACCATACAAGGCATTGTTGACCTTTGTGCTAGACAGCACGAATACATTATGACGTCTCCCTATGTAATTGAGTCCCGGAACATGAAACAACTGTACTGGAGTTTTATATGGAGAATTAAAAAGTTATTTCAAACGCGATATATTATCGATATCACGGGGAAATGGCAGTCGTTTTGTAGATTTCTGTTTGTTCTACACAATGCAAAAAAGAAAATTTATGCAGAGTTAACTGCTGATTATTGACAAGCTCCAAAGTAGACGACTAATTAAAATAGACAGACTATAGGATCACTCGCAGAATAGCAAGTCTGACTGTGAAGCATACGTTTTGTCTCTCCTTCACCTAACCATGCAACAACAAAAAAAACCAAAAAAAAACCCCCAACAATGCCGCTTATTCCCCTTTCTTTGTATAGGTCGTTTAATCCTATGAGCCACTGAGACCGCTCCTCTTTTGATTGAAATTGTAGTTTAAGGGCCGCTTCCCATTCGGATTTCGCGGCCCATCAACTCAATGTTTTATTCGATTCTCGCGGTACATTACGTTGTTTATTGAATATCTTTTCCAGCGCTAAATATATAAATAAATAAATAAATCAATAGATAAATAATAAATAACAATGGGAGATTAGTAGGAGATATAAATAGAAGTAAATCTGTGCCTGTAACAATTGCTTGGAGTGTGTATTGGGGTACAGAACGGCAGGTCTACGTTCTATATTGCGTGAAAGTCAAAGGATCATATTCTGTGTTGAGGCGTCAATTGGGTAACATCAAAGGGGTAGCGTGTCCGGAGTGGTCTAGGGTCGAGTATTCTGATTCTGGGTGTTCTTGCTATGCGGCGTTGTCGCTGTTAGTATTCTTGTAATCGTCATCCGTCTTCTGTTTTAGGTCTTGTCCAACTCGTCTATGGTCTTCGGTGTGCCTGTATCCTATGAAATAGAAGGCTTGTAGTCATTCTTGTTTTCTATTGTTTTTCGATGCAATAATTTGATATATCTTCCTCACAACAACAGGCACCCCCTGACCGTCGGTCACATAATATGAATAGCAATATATAATTAAGTGAGTAAATAGATTGGCAAATGGATAAATAACTAAACATTTCGATGGATTCAGTACTTGGTGAATACACAAATAAACAGCTCTGTATTATTTCTGGATGCATTATCGTTTGATGGCCATAAAGAATTTGTAGGACAATGAGATAGACGGCCCTCAGTATCAAGGTAACTCCGCCATCATCATTTCCTATATTTTATGCCGAATACTGCTCGCTATATGCGATTTGGCCGTGCTATTGTTGTCGTGAATTCAATTAGATTTGGCCATCGTTTGTTTTGTAGGACAGTGGAACAGACGGCTCCTCAGCTTGGGAACAAGGTTATATAGGTGCAAATGCCCCCTCTCCCCCCCCCCCCTGATTATTTTTCTTACCCCTCCAGTTAGGGGGCTGAAACTTACCAAAGCGCTGAAACCATTGGGTCAAGATCTACCAGAAAATGTCAAAATCCAAGATGGCCGCTTTGATGACGTCACAGTGACGTCATTTTCAAAAACGTCTTTTTTTTAATCGATTTTTCAGTCGGATTCCCCCCCCCCCCCCAGGCCAGGTAGGGTTAAAGGTCTTCCGGAAATCACCACGTATCGGAAACGGCGCCATCACAGGAAGTGACGTCATGTGAATGTTGCCACCACGCATGCGGAACGCACAACAGCAACATGAGGAACGAAGTCTCTCTCAAAGACAGAACGATAGATGCCAAAAATACTAAACTAATTTGGATTACACTTATAATTTGTCTGTCATCCGTTTTTAGGCTTTGTCCACCTGATGAGATGCCACGGGCTGAGATTCTGACTACTCTGTTCCCGAGACAACGAAGCCAATTTGTTTTTTGCGTGTTCTGCTCTGGCGATTTTATCGTAGCTTGTACAAGTGGCCGTTATTGTCGGCTTTGATATTTTCCAGTATATATCCATTGGGTTCCGGTAAATATTTAATGTCTCTAAATCCCATCTGTGATTTGTTCCATTTCAAAAATTGTACCTGTGCCTATATATATATCGATTATCATGCCCTTAATGGACAATTTGAATAGCGAAATAAATACGTTTATTATTATTCCACGAAATTCGAATGAATCTCAATGCATTAAAAGTTGAAAAGAACGTGATATAATGACGTTCGATTAACAACAAATTCTTTATAATAATACACGTAGGTTTATCCCGGAGCTTATGGGCGTTGACGCTGAAGGTAAATTAGAAAAACGATAGTGTACACGGCCAAGTTAGTATGAAGCTACCATCACGTAACTCATACGAAAATGTCAATATCTGATAGTCAAGGCAAAATGTACGTGGACAATGGTAAATGCTTTGATGTGGAATTTCGTGATTGATACAAACAGTCACTCCGAATGAACTGGACGAACACATAAATAATTCTGTTTGCCCATATACCGATCTAGCCCTTCAACAATTTTAATTAATTATTTATCAATGAAATGGACAAATCCTGCTAATTCGCCACTAAGTGGTTCGCTTGATAGGAATTCCATAACTTAGAATTATTCCGTATCGTTTCACCACGTCAAACATACAGCGGAGTGACTTGTTAGTAGTAATGGTGCACAGATATGGTCCGCGATTTGTTAATTGCGACTCTTAACGTGGAATCCTTCAATTTGTCTGTCTTTCCGTTTCTCTGCTCGATATACTTGAAGGAATATAAAACACTTGACCGTATGTTCCTTCTGTCTACACCTTGACACCAAGCGAAGCAATACGCGCTTCTGATTGGCTGACGCAAAGGTCAAAGGTCACGTGATATGCAAATTTTTGAGGTCAACTTGCGGTTTAATGCACTCTGTATACTACACCTTGACACCAAGCGAAGCATCGTGGTCAGATAGAGCGGCCCCGTCAACCCTACCAGGCCTGGATTTAAAAAAAAAAAATTTAGGGGGGGGGGGGGGGCTTAGCCAAACCTGCGTGTGTTGGGCGTGATGGATGCAGGGTGGGGAGGAGGGGGATTTCCGCTCTCTAATTATATTTCTTAACACTTGAGCTAAGGAGCTACAACTTTCCATATCTTGGGGTCAAACCTTACCAGAAAATTCTAAATAGAACAAATATGGCCGCAAATATGATGTCGCAGTTAAAGTTTTCGATCATTTTATTCATCCAATTTTCTCTGCAAACACTGTGACAGCTTTCAATTTCGTATCGATCGACAGATAATTTTATAGAACGATTGGTAAGGGACTTTATACTTATAGCATATATTCTCATTTGTGGAGCAAAGTATATATAGGGTGTGTGGATTCTATGAACCAGGCTGACGCTGTAGTGTACGACGAGATGGGTCTAGCCGGTGACGTCATGTCCATTATAACCTCGTTCAAAAATACAACAGCTCGGTCAACTTTAATTTGGTAGTCACATGATGTTGACCGCGCTGCCATTATAACCTCGTTCAGAAATATAACAGCTCGATCATTTTTGGCGGTCACTTCATGGGGGGTGGGGGGTTATGTAACACTCAAGAATGTTTCACTCATATGGTGACAGTCAGTTTGGTTGATGGAGGAAGCCGGAGTACCCGGAGAGAACCACCGCCAGTCGACAAGTAACTGATAAACTTCAACACATAGATCAGCTTAGCTCGAACCCGTGCAGATTCAGGGGCCACTTCATGTTAACCTCGCGCCCATTATAACCCCCTTCGGAAATAAAACAGCTCGACCACCCGAGGTAGTTGCGTCATTGATTGAAATTGTAGTTTAAGGGCCGCTTCCCATTCGGATTTCGCGGCCCATCAACTCAATGTTTTATTCGATTCTCGCGATACATTACGTTGTTTATTGAATATCTTTTCCAGCGCTAAATATATAAATAAATAAATAAATAAATAAATAGATAAATAATAAATAACAATGAGAGATTAGTAGGAGATATAAATAGAAGTAAATAGGAATCGCTATATGTACAAGTTCGTAAGTCTCTTTCTGTTTTTTTTTTGTTTTTTTTTCTTTTTTTTTTTTTGGTTAAGTTATACTGGTAATTGTGAGTTCACTGTAATCGCGTGTATGATTCCTTTGTCTTGGTACCCCATAGTACGCACAAAGCCGTCCAGAAAAAACTGGGAGAACCAGGGCATCTTCAGGGTTCTTAGAGCCGACTTCCCGACTGACGCCCTCGGGAACAGGGGGGGGTCCTTCCAGAAATCTGTGCCTGTAACAATTGCTTGGAGTGTGTATTGGGGTACAGAACGGCAGGTCTACGTTCTATATTGCGTGAAAGTCAAAGGATCATATTCTGTGTTGAGGCGTCAGTTGGGTAACATCAAAGGGGTAGCGTGTCCGGAGTGGTCCAGGGTCGAGTTTTCAGATTCTGGGTGTTCTTGCTATGCGGCGTTGTCACTCAAGGCGCTGTTAGTATTCTTGTAATCGTCATCCGTCTTCTGTTTTAGGTCTTGTCCAACTCGTCTATGGTCTTCGGTGTGCCTGTATCCTATGAAATAGAAGGCTTGTA
Organism: Hanleya hanleyi; assembly: GCA_036873755.1. Taxonomy (NCBI): domain Eukaryota; kingdom Metazoa; phylum Mollusca; class Polyplacophora; order Lepidopleurida; family Hanleyidae; genus Hanleya; species Hanleya hanleyi. The sequence goes on from JAVTVY010007669.1 coordinate 41,167, forward strand.
GTCATTCTTGTTTTCTATTGTTTTTCGATGCAATAATTTGATATATCTTCCTCACAACAACAGGCACCCCCGACCGTCGGTCACATAATATGAATAGCAATATATAATTAAGTGAGTAAATAGATGGACAAATGGATAAATAACTAAACATTTCGATGGATTCAGTACTTGGTGAATACACAAATAAACAGCTCTGTATTATTTCTGAATGCATTATCGTTTGATGGCCATAAAGAATTTGTAGGACAATGAGATAGACGGCCCTCAGATGATAAGCTCGTGGTCATTATACCCTCAGTCAGAAGTACAGCCTTTCGTAGTTAGGCCAGAAAGAAACAAGTTCGACCATGCACCTCTTGTAGTCACGTCATGTTAACCTTGTCACCATTATAACCTTGTTCAGAAACACAACAGCTCGATCACCTTTGGTGGTCACGTCATGTGATCCTCGTGATCATTATAACCTTGTTCGGAAACACAACAGCTCGATCACCTTTGTTGGTCACGTCATGTGATCCTCGTGATAATTATAACCTCGTTCAGAAATACAACAGCTCGATCACCTTTGGTGGTCACGTCATGTGATCTTCGTGATCATTATAATCTTGTTCGGAAACACAACAGCTCGGTCACATTTGGTGGTCGCGTCATGTGATCCTCGTGATCATTATAACCTCGTTCGGAAACACAACAGCTCGATCACATTTGGTGGTCACGTCATGTGATCTTCGTGATCATTATAACCTCGTTCGGAAACACAACAGCTCGATCACCTTTGGTGGTCACGTCATGTGATCCTCGTGATCATTATAACCTCGTTCGGAAACACAACAGCTCGGTCACCTTTGGTGGTCACGTCATGTGATCCTCGTGATCATTATAACCTCGTTCGGAAACACAACAGCTCGGTCACATTTGGTGGGCACGTCATGTGATCCTCGTGATCATTATAACCTCGTTCGGAAACACAACAGCTCGGTCACATTTGGTGGGCACGTCATGTGATCCTCGTGATCATTATAACCTCGTTCAGAAACACAACAGCTCAGTCACAGTTGGTGGGCACGTCATGTGATCCTCGTGATCATTATAACCTCGTTCGGAAACACAACAGCTCGGTCACATTTGGTGGGCACGTCATGTGATCCTCGTGGTCATTATAACCTCGTTCGGAAACACAACAGCTCGATCACCTTTGGTGGTCACGTCATGTGATCCTCGTGATCATTATAACCTCGTTCGGAAACACAACAGCTCGGTCACCTTTGGTGGTCACGTCATGTGATCCTCGTGATCATTATAACCTCGTTCAGAAACACAACAGCTCGGTCACCTTTGGTAGTCACATAATGTTAAATTCGTGATCATCATAACCTCGTTCAGAAACACAACAGCTCGGTCACCTTTGGTAGTCACATAATGTTATATTCGTGACTAGTATAACCTCGTTCAAAAATACAACAGCTCGATCACCTTTGGCCGTCACGTCATGTTAACCTCGCGCCCATTATGACGTCCTTCGTAAATAAAACAGCTCGACCACTCCAGGTAGTAACGTCATGTTCTTTTCGTGATCATTATGGCTTCAAAAATACAACAGCTCGATCACCTTTGGTAGTTACGTCATGATAAGCTCGTGATCATTATAACCTCGTTCAGAAACACAACAGCTCGATCACCTTTGGTAGTTACGTCATGTTAACCTCGTGGTCATTATAATCTCGTTCAGAAATACAACAGCTCGGTCACCTTTGGTAGTTACGTCATGATAACTTCGTGGTCATTATAACCTCGTTCAAAAATACAACAGCTCGGTCACCTTTGCTAGTTATACGTCATGTTCACCTCGTGATCATTTTTACCTCGTTCAGAAACACAACAGCTCGGTCACCTTTGGTAGTTGCGTCATGATAACCTCCAAATCACAAAAACCCCAAACAGCTCAAGCACCTGAGGTTTTAGGGTGATGGAAAACGTCGCCGGCGTATTAATAAGACGTCATATGACCCCACAGACAAATCTTCTGACTGCATATTTCTAAAAACATCACAAGAATCAGAAGTGATCTCTGTGATGATTTATATTCCACATGTTCCAGCCACACTTTTATTGCAGCTGTTCTTGTGGACATGACCGCACGGCCCCGGAGTGTCAGTTCTCAATATCATGTCGTTTCAGAGAGAGGAGAGAAATTTTCAGAAAGGCAAAAAGTTTGAGGGGCAGGCTGACAAGGTCAAGGATATGACTTGTTTCCCAAGGTATCTCAACAGGAGAAAGGTTTCATCACTTACTGCGAAAATGTAATAGAAAATCGCTCATTTGAGCCTGATGGAGAGTCTCTTAACCTAACACGATTCAGACCATCCCTTAAATATATTCATGGGATTATAAAGTACCTAGACTGAGATTAAATAAAATATCACAATTATGGAAACGTGAGAGTTTCTCTGAAATACTAACATATTTTGGATCGAAAATCATCGGCATTCTATGTCATCACACGGATAGCAACCAGGAAAGCTATTACGCTAATGTAATATTTATCTTCTCAGTGTTGTTGGCAACAGAGTTTGTGTCATTTTGAGCACTGCCGAAGCGGAATATGCCGTAACTACTGCTTATATCCATTAAATACTGTATTTGTTATCAAATCAAACAAGGAACAGTTATTTATTGTACAGATACATTCATTAAGCATTCTTGGCGAGCAGTGCGATAAAAAAATAAAATAAAAATGCATGCGTGGTACGTTACTCCTCTCCGTGGAATTCCAAGCCCACAATTGCGACTTCAAGAGTCGTCCAATGAAACGCTGGCATCGTCAAGGGACAGGCGCTGGATCGATTTCGCTGTGACGGGAGAAAGTTAAGCCAGCATCATTTTGTACGGCTATTCTGTGAGGACACTGAGAGGACACCTGAGATTTCACTGTCAAAGAGGGAGCAGGAAAATCTAGTGACTAAATTAACCTTTATCGCATTCCGTCACCCACAAGAAAGGCTTTCGGAACTTCGTCAAAAGAACGCCGGACATCAGAAACCTGGTGACAGAGGAAAGATTTTCAGAACGCTATTATCAGATTAACGGGAATAACACTCGACCACAGGGCATCTCATACAAATATACAAAGTTCACTCTAGGATATAAGGTAAGTTATTTTTCAATATCTGTTATTCTGAGTAACATTTGGAATCGGGAAAATTGTGGATTATTATACCTTCTCCGTTTGTTAGACATTTACACGATGACAGCTGTCCATGTTTTGTTAAAGGTTAGAAGCACTATTGTTAGGAAACAACTTTTGTCCTGTATATTTAGGGATAGCAACGTATACTTGCTTATGTTAAGGATAGCTTTCCCCTTAGAGGGTCAAAATTGATCTTTTTTTTCTATTTCTTCATTCAATTATTCACTATTTCCTCTAACATTTGCTGAAAAAATGAAATAAAAATTATAAATAGAAGTGCTTCAATATTAGGATTAAAAATTTAGTTTCCGAGGCCCTGGAACAATTAAACAGATTGCCTTAGCTTGGGCTTGGCTATTATTATTTTTGTCCGTTAAATTTCCCTTTCCAAAATTCATTTCCGCAGTATTATGGTAAGCTAATTATGTATTAGTCCTACTTATTTACATTAATGTACCCCCTTCTGATCAAAACCATGCAAACATCCTTATTTTTGTTTCTAATTATGACAGTGACACTTCACTCAGACACCCGCCGTGAAGTAATCTACACAGGTGTGAACAAGGTTTAGCAGGTTTTTAAAGTTTAAATTGGACATTAAACCGACTTGACGAAAAAAACTTAGTGTAATAGTTATCCAGAATAAACAGGAATTCGAGTAGGTCCCATTAGACAGATTAAAAATGTATTTGAAAATAGAATTCAAGCAAAAAATAGGGATTAATTCATCAGATGTATAGCTGGACACATTTTGCTCGATTTCTAGCCTTTCATTTTTGTACAAAATCCGAAATTCAAACGTTTATTTCTCGAAAAGTATCCATGCTACGCTTTTGAAATTTGGCGTGCTTGTTACTTATAAGGTGATCTAGAAAACTGTATCTCACTTTTTGTAAGTTGGGCTTCGTTTTTTAATTATCCAACTTTTAAGATAAACGACCGTAACAAAGTACATTTTTTTCAATTTATTTTAGTCAAATAGTTATAAAAACAAAACCAGGCAAAAATTTTAAAAAATGAGATAATGTTTACTAGTTCGAATTGTCTCCTACCAAGGTATACCATCAAAGTTGAAACAAGACCAACAGTTTTCATGAAATTTCAATTGAAAAATGAACGCTATTGTTTTCATTTTAATTTTTTTAAATTGGAATATTTTCTACACAGTAGCAGCGTCAGTTATACAAATCATATAGTTGGAATCCCTACGATGTATGCTTTCATAAAATATATAGTTTATTATGGTCATCTTGTATATTTATTGATACAGACGACAAATTGTCATGGGGGTGCAAAAACTGCCTCTAAGGGGATAGCTAT
>JAVTVY010007670.1:0-45228 GCA_036873755.1 Hanleya hanleyi
TATAAGATTTACGTTTTCACTGGGAGAACCTCGGGGTGTCACCGTGCTGCGAGAAAATGAAAGAACCAGACGAGTAAAACCTGTCTGGACACTGAAGCTACATCAGATGAGCAGATAGGGCATATAGGTTAGATTGAACTCAGAAACGTTTAGTTTTGGTAATATAATCGCCCAAAATTTTTTGAATACGAACATTAGTAACCTCATCTTTGGCAAGATCGCCGAACAATAGTGTTTTTGGACTTGGAATACTCGGGAAATCGTAAATAGTTGCAAGATTATTTAGCAGCAAGATACGTTGAGTGTGGAAGATGGGACAATGTAGAAAATAATGATCCACATTCTCGTTGAGATGTCCACAATTACATTGAGAAGTGTCTGATAGGAAATTGTCAAATAAGTGTCTCTTGAGATTGCTGCAGCCGTTTCGGAGACGACACAATAAAACATTCTCTTTTCGAGGGCACACGTAGTACCAGGACGGTGGCTTAGGTTTTGAGGACATAATTAATAACTTGCGTTTAAAAGCAGGAAGAGACGGTAAATTCTGAACAGTTGGTGGAAGGGCATTCCAATCGCGAACCATGGCTGGAAAAAAAGATCCCCTGAATAACTCCGTTCGACACATGAAAGGTGTAAAATAGTTTGCGTTACGCACATTGTACGGATTGCGATTATAGGCTGTGGGAGGAAGGTGATCATACAAGGAACTGGGTGCCAGTCCATTCACAATACGATAAAACATTGTAAGTCTATGGACTTGACGTCTTCTAGACAGTGTTTCGAAGCCAGCTTCTATATACAAAGATTCTGTACTAGCACTGGAAGTAATGCCAGTTATGGTTCTTAATGCATCCTTTTGAATGTTTTCTAATCTGTATATTAAATTTTGACTGAGGTTGTCCCAAACAACATCACCATATTCTAGACTAGGCCGTATAAAACTCTTATACATTATTTCGAGACATTTCCTATTCAGAATATATTTCAGTCCTTTGAATACGGATAACTTTTTCTGTGCTGCATTAATGACATTTTCAACATGAGTGTTCCAATTACCCTTGTTGTTGAACGTCACTCCTAGGTGCTTATGAATCAGTGACGGTTGAAGTGGCGAATTATCAAAAGAGATGGGAAAATCAGATGGAGAATGCCGCAGTGATACTAGAAGAGAGACGGTTTTTGCCGTGTTGAAATCAACAAGCCATGTTCTAGCCCACTGTGAGATGATGTCCATGTCGTGGTAAATGGGCGTTATCTGAGATTGCAAGTTGTCAGAAATGACATAGAGACATGTATCATCAGCAAACAACCGAATACTATTTAAAATATTACCAGGTAAGTCATTTATGAATAACAGGAATAAGAGGGGGCCAAGAACAGAGCCTTGAGGCACACCTGCTTGGAGGCGAAGTATCGTAGATTCCTTACCTTGTATTACGACACGCTGACAACGGTTTAGTAAATAACTTTCGAACCATTTTAGTAAGCTACCCGAGACTCCAAACTGCTGCAATTTCAGAAGCAGGCCACGATGCCACACTCTGTCAAAGGCTTTTGAGATATCAAAAAATAGAAAAAGGACCTCTTTGTGTTCATCTAACGCCTTAACAATGTCAAAATAGATATCGAGTAGTTGTGTTACAGTTGAATGGGCTGGAAGAAACCCCGACTGATTAGGTGTTATTTCGTGCCTAATAAAATTATAAAGATACTTGAAAACGACTCTCTCCATGACTTTACTTATACAACTCAGCAAAGATATTGGGCGGTAGTTAGAGGTTAGATGGTGGTCGCCCTTTTTAAATAAAGGGGTTACGTTGGCAATTTTCCAGTCAGTTGGGAATTTGGACGTTTCTAGCGAATGATTGAAAAAGCGAGCAAAAATTGGAGCGAGAATACTCTTTGCCTCAAAGAGACATTTCGGACTGATTTTGTCTGGCCCTATTGCCTTCGTGGTGTCCAGATTGGATAGCGTGTCGAACACATCGGCATTAGTTACAATAAAACCATTTAGACTGTTTTCTGTATATAGAGACAGAGGGGGTAGCAGTGCATTAGATTCGTCAATATTTGTTATATTCGCGAAATATGTATTTAAGAGGTCAGCCTTCTCGTTACTCTCGTGGGCGAAAGAACCGTTCATTCGTTTTAGAGGGGGAATGTCATTAAAATTGGAGTTGCTGTCTTTGAGGAAGGATCTACTTAATTTCCACCAGTATTTTGAGCCAACCCGACCAGTCTCAATCTTTTCAGCCGTTTTATCTTTGAATTCTTTTTTTGCAGAATGAACGAGGTCATTAACGTGGTTTCTCTGACGTTTGAAACACTGAACGTCGTGCTCTGACTGAGTTTTCCTGGATTTCTTAAACATTTTATCACGGATTCTCATCTCGTGTTTAACTTTACTGGTAATCCATGATTTATCATTTGGATGTATAGTTACATATTTATTGGGAATGGCTATTGAAGCTGCATTGCTTAAGTTTGAAGTAATGCACTGGCACCATATATCCACATCATTTTCGTCCGTCAAGCTGTCCCAATTGGCATTATTTAAGATTCTTCGAAATTCGTCCCAATTAGCCTTGTCATAATTCCAAATTATACGTCTATAAGAACTTCGCTTAGGAATACGTGATTTTAGAGTAACAAAGACTGGAGCGTGGTCGCTACAAATTTGGATTTTTTCTTCTTTGATGCTCAATAAATCAAACTTTCCAAGGTCAAATTTTTCCCATTTTCCTATATAATACTAAACACATATACTGCTTGTTAAATATGTAATAAAAACAGGGGGACACCATACTTTCTTAGAAAATATTAGCGGTACAACAGATAAACTGAGCCTTTTCAGTCCTATTTCCAGGAGGGGGTGGGGGTGGGGAATCGGGGTGGGTGTGGAGAATATTATTAAAGTTCCAATTATTAGCCATTCAGAAGTTTTCTTTTTGTTGAAAGTGAATAGGAGTGAATTTGGGGGTTTTCCGGAGGAATAATTGTTAACCTATGGAGCACTTTGCACCCTCCAACCGTTGAATTTAAAATGCCAATTTTTTGGTCCGTCCCATCACACTATCGACCCACCAGTAGAACGCATAAATGGTTGTGTTGTGTCTTTTGTTGATTTTTATTCCATTTTAAGATGTCTGCGTACTTTTGTTAGGAAATTCAGCTTGTTTTGAAAAATTCGACAAATCACCATGTTGTAGCCCCATAAGAGCAGGGAAATGAACGTCCTCTACTCCCTTAAGCGGACAAGAACATGTTGATGGGCACAGATAACAGTGCAAAAGCTGAACCATCAATAAATAATAAAAAAAATTAATTAAAAATCATGAAATCATCATAGCCATTTGAAAATCTAATCATTTCATCAGTCAACATTCAGGAAGCTCTCACCAAAGTTTGGTCAGGCCCGACTTGATAGATCTGCAGATATCCAGCGGACAAGAACATGTTGACGGACGGACGCCATGACGGACGGACGTACATGGCAACGACAAGACCCCACGGCCCTATGGGCTGAGGGGTAAAAATGGAATCTTGAAGTCAACATGCAGATTGGCGAGGCAACAACAGAAAACCATTCAGTTTAATGAATTGAAAAAGATGGTTGAATAAAGAATGTGCAGGTTCAGTCAAGAAAATTTTCAAACGTTATAAATTATTTACCATCATGCGCAATAGCATCATGTTGAGATACCCGAAGATTGTCTATATCAGTCTATATCAAGAAATATGGGATATTAAAAATTCAGGGTTACACCTTTTCCTCATCCCATTGAAATCCTTGGGTTGGGATTTACCTGTATAACAAATCACATAATAATGACAGACAAGTGTGATCAAATTTCCTGACATGCCTGATGTAAAGGCTTCTCCCTGTTTTAGCTTCTAATGAGAATGTACTGACCTTCAAGCCAGAGAATCGAGGGTTGCCATAGAACAAGTCCATCTGATCTGGGGGTAGAGGCCCCAAGACCTTCTGTATACAGTATAGCTGGTCTATCTCACTCTCTCCAGGAAACAAAGGCTGACCATCACTGAGCTCTCCCATGATACATCCTATAGACCAGATATCCACTGGCTTGCCGTACGCACCCCTGTAACACAACATGTACATCATCCTATATGGTAGGCTCAATCAAAGATTTAAATGATCGCTAAAGTCATTGATCAGTTTGATAGAGCTGAAGGAATGCTGTATTACAAATATTATAATCCACATGCATCCGAATTAAACCTACCTGGAACTAGAAATATACCAACTTCAAGAGCTTTACTCACAGTGGCTTGGTTAGCAGTGGTTGTCATCGTCAATGATGTTGTTAATTTCCCCCCCCCCCCCACCTTTTCATATACCACAATGACAGTGGATATCACAAAAATGAGTTCTATACGACCTACACCGATCTACATTGATACCCCTCCCCTATTAAATCTTTATCTATAATATCAAGTGATGAAACTACCATGTTCATGCCGCATACCGACTTTCGCCAAGAATCATGGTACAGGGGGAAATTCTGGTGTCTGCGGACAGGCAGTGTTAAATAGATGAGCGGGCATGGAGAATGGTGGAAACTCCATGGGCACGGAGAATGCCATGAGTTAAGTTCTCCTGCATTCAAAGTCATTCGGCAGCAATTTCCATACAAAGCTACAGCCCTACTAGACAAAACAGAGGAGGAGATTAATCCTGCTTGGAGTTTGCAAGTCTTTGTAAGAATTAGCTGAATAGTGACACGTCGAAAGAATGCCCCAGCGATCGACTGCAGATAGATCTAGTGGCAGAAGTTATTTTCAAAATGGCAAGACAGAGAAAACCATGTACTTGAGCTGATAAGACTATACGATACGATCGGATATATATATATACTTAAGAAAAGGCGAGGAATGATTAACAAATAACTGATATGCTGATAGCTGCTGATTCTGCAATTTCATGAGATAATTCAGAAAATATATTAATCGCCTTGTTTTTATAGTCCACAAATTTACAGACTGAACAGTTCAAAGATAAAGTAGTACGGTTATACTGGAGAACATTATTATTAATATGGCTTGTACTTCCTCCGGATGAATGAAATTTGTGAACATAAAACAATAATGCTTGACTGACATCACCAGGATTCCTTGAATCATTTTCTCTGCTCACTTACGGTTCAATAAAAATGATTGTTTCACCTACATGAAAGGGGAGTGGGTGGGCAGAACCAATCTGTGTCAATGCCGCTCAATACCCTGCGTAACTTTAGAACCCACTTGCTGAAGCACAGCCTGACGTAGCATGGAGATTTCGTCCAAATGCATAATAGCAATCGGCCTAATCAGTGTATCACCCGTCGAACAGACCGAAAACACTGTGGACAGTTCATAGGCAGGTTGTTTTCCTGAACCTGTTTGACCCAAAATAACTATATTGTGCCCAGCATTTAATATCTGGAAAACTTCAAGCTCTTCTGGTTTAATGTATCAGAGTAAGTTGATTTGATTCTTCGATGTTTCCGACTACAGATTTCTTCGTCTACATGATGACAAACACGTGGTTTCTATTCTGGGACTAATGTCAACAACCAAATGCGCAGTATATCGTACTTAAACTCTCCATGCCCGATTGATGCCTTATCAGTTGCTGGAAACCAGCCAGATGGTGGATTACCACAGGCCGCATACTGGGATTCGCAGTGAATTCTTCAACATGGTATTTTCATCACTTGCAGGGGTCAAAATGTTCATGAAATTCATTTGACATTTGTCAAGAATTGTCCGGTACATAATTAAAATACATGTAAACTGACTGAAAACCTGCAGGACAGTGCCAATTTTCTGCCGGACATGTCCTGCAAATAGATAGCAATTTCGACCCCTAACTTGTACGTTGATTTGTGCTCTTGATTTCATCTATAGTTCCAATGGGCCATTAACAGTTCATAATAGAAAATACAGATGATCTTGGTTGAAAATATCTCTCACTTCGCAGTACTACAGACAAGCTTGAAAATAAGACACAGGATATATACCTATCACACCTATCAGAGGATGTAGTATATTCCAGGACTTCTAATCCATGATATCTGAATATGAAGATATGGTATCTCACTCTGATTTGCAGGGGTTATTAGAAATTCCACTTGCTTATTTTCAGTCTTGTCAAGATGATAAACACACCTACCCCAGCAGTAGCTCTGGAGAGCGATACCATCTGGTGGCCACGTAGTCTGTGTAGATAGCTGATCCCCCATTACTGAGACTCCTGGCAAACCCTACAACATCAAATTGTAACAATTCTATCAAAGGTGAAATGCAAAGGTTTATAGATTCTCATTTTTATATCTTTTATATGTTGAATCATGATTAAAATGTTGGTTAATCTTCTTCACTTGGTTTATTTTGTATTCTAGAATCTGTTAAAAAGTTGGTACCCCAATTCCAGCAGAATTCTGATTTGAAGTATTAACCTTCAGCCAGATAGTCCGAGTTGACGTCACAAACCAGCATCAAACAGGGGCAGATAGGTGATACAGATTTCATTTCTGAAGACAGCCTGTCTTGAGATATCAACATTAGAATTGCAACACATTCTAAATCTTTTACTAGTTTTAGGAGACAAAATACTTCAAGCAAACCCAAAACAAAGTAGACAGGCTGATAGTCCCATCATTAACTAACCCATGAGGAATATAAATCTGAAAATCTTTGCATTTCACCTTTAGTGTCATTCAAAAAGGGAACGAAATATTCAATAAGTATTCAATTAGTTTCAAGAAAGAGGGAGAGAGAGAATTGTATTTAACGTCTATTTTGCGATGAACAACATAAATCTCCATCTAACGATACATCTAACGATCTAACAACAAAAACGACAATTAAGTCCCTCACCCGACCCCGGTGACGACTTTTGGCGTAATTTCTAAATGCCTTCCCAACCCCAATGACGCCAAAAGACGACAACGCTGCTTTGCCGTCAAATAAAACACCACTCCATATTCAATGTCACATTTTACTCGAGCGCCTCGAGTGAAACTTGCCCAAATGTATATATCTTTGAAAAGCCTAAACCTTCAACAATCGGATTACCAAAGACTGTTTTTTTTATTTTGACAAACAAATAAAACAAGATCGAGAGTGAAACGAAGAAATAATGGGGAAAATACGAAACTACAAAATTGTCACCATTTTACCGTGTCAAAAAATGTTGCTGCAGAAATGTAAATTCACTCAGTAATCCCGTTCAAATCTCTATTTCTGAAGTATAACGTGTCAAATAAACCATCTAATCGTTCCATGAAGATGAAATCCATCTGATCCACTTCGTAAACTTTATTTCCACATTTTCCCAACACCTGTATCGGTAAATATTGACCATTTTTATCTCTCACCATGCTTGGAACGAATTGCGATGGTCGAATTCATAAATCGCGTGCCTTCGTTTTAGTCACGTCAACCGAAGTGCCGAAGTGTCGGCATGGTTCATCGACACATATGACCAGCTACGTCAGATGAACCATTTTTATATCCAATCATAGCTTTCGTAATATTAGCCATCCATCGTAACTATGAATAGATTGGGAAAGCCCAGGAAAGGACCTTTCGAACGTGACCCTGATCACGGAAAACACCTGCAATAAAGGGGAGATACATGCCTTGAAATGTGACAGAAAAAAACCCCCTCAAAATCTTCGCAATTTAGCTAAGTCTCTCATCTCAAGCTGCGTTTATTCTGTATGTCCATAAATAAATTGTAATGAAAGAAATATATGCTTTATACAATCTCTGGAAATTATGTAGGTTTGTGCATTTTATTTATTTTACGTGGTTGCTGTTGTTCATCGACACATCAATCGCCATTGGCACTATTATTTTGCAGACATCAGTTGAACATTACAAACGTGTCTGTGAGTTTACTGATTTTTATTTGAAATAAAACTGCATTTCTTGAGGAAAATAATACATACACATAGTTTTTGTTGAAATATATTATTTCAAAAGGACACAAAGCAATAAATTTCAAAATGTCTGGGATCTGGAATGCAGACAGAAACACATGATCGCCTTCTGTTTTGGAGCTAAGTATTCAACTTCACTGACTGCCATGAGCTGGAAGCAGAGGGGTCCAGGCCTAGAAAACTATCTACGGCTGACAGCTAGGATGAGCTACTGTACTGAATGAGTTAATCAAGTTTCCTGTCAATGCTTGTTATGTTAGTTTTAAGACAACAGTGCTGTAATGATAATAGAACCTGTACCATCCCAGCCAAACACTGTTTTATCAGCAAAAAATGCAAGTGTGCCAAAGACAAAATTATTTCCATTCTATGGACTTGTCTATTTCCCTGAATCACAGAACATTTCCACCACTTCGTGGCCTGGTGAAAATCTATAAATTTATAGCTTCATGGTGTACTGAATACACACTGATGAGTCTTTCTGTTGATCTCTTATGTGAGATTCTATTGTTCAGGCCTTTATATTACCTAAAGCCTCCACATCAGACTCAGTGTTGTACCCAGACATACTATTGTTCCCCTTCGTCTTCTCTCGCTTACATGAAAGATGCACCCATCTTTGGACTTCATATCTGAAGACAAGACACACTATCAATATCAGCACCTAACTTACCAAAGTCACACAGTTTTAATGTCCCATCCTTACTGATCAGTAAATTTTCAGGCTTGATATCTGAAGAAATAAAAGAATTTAAAGAAAGCATGAAAGTTCCATTTGAAGAGACTCTTTACAGGTGTTAGCTACTGATCACATAGTTTATTCATACTCGAGACTGTAACCACAAGTGAACCAATGAAGGTGAGCCATAGACCCTAACATAGTATTACTATCTTCACATATTTGCAAGGTGTTGAAAAGTAAGTAGTTTTCAGTGCAGGGCAAATATGCCTGTTATTAAAAATACAAATAATGTCCTGGGCAGACACTCTAATTTATTACATTAATGTCATGGCAAGCCGATAAACTGATATGATGACTGGTCAGTGGTTTAATGATACAGATCCCCCCTCTCTGTCTGTCTGCATGGTGTTAGCCACGATATAATATCTCACTGTCCAAATACCGCATCGCATTTTGCTAGATTTGGATAGGCTACTTTCCTATTTTTGGGGTTGGGTGGACAGGTCTCTGTCTAACACAACGACACCCCCCCCCCCCCCACACTCACCACCACTGCCTGCATTCCCTCCCGAAGGACAATTTTGCAGACCCATTAACATCTGTCTATCCACAGCAATAATTATACCATAGACATATGGTAATATATTCAGTTTTACAAGAAAACAATTTTGATTATTGAAAATGAGATACTCCAAAACTTATTCTTTTCTGAATGGAAAATACTTTCTGATAGAGAAAAGAAACATTCACACCTCTGTCTGGAGCTCATGAGAGGATCAATTTGAGATTCAAAATTGCCTTTATTAAAGACAGGATTTTCAGGAAAAAAAATAAGAAGAAAGGTTCAATGTTGAGTACTAAAATAGAGTAATAAAATAAAAAGGTCAGTTTTTTTTGTCCCTCAGGAGCTCTGTATCCTTAAGTGATTTTTTCGAGGATTCAGACAAGCTTCAGCAGAATGTCAGAGTCGAGTAAAGTTGTGCGTAACGGAGATAATTGATCCTCAAACCATAATGGTTTTATTTCCTATTAATATTGAATTACTTATGCTATCAAAATAAATAATGGGAAATTGTCAAAAACCCTAGTTAAAACAATTCAAACTGCATTAGGGCAGGAAGGTGGAGAATGAGATAGGAAGTGGTGAGACCGACCGTCTAATTAATGGTGGATCGTTAACTGGCTCGTTAACTCTCTATGTTGGCATGCTTTGTTCGCAGCAGTCAATCAGCCATGCCCAAGTCAGAGCCTACTTAGTTCTACTTAGATCGAGGAAAATCAATATAAGTAAACACATGATCTGCTCCGTTCAGTGGCTATAAATTGGCCATCAATTCTATGAGAATGGTAAAGCCTATTAACCAGTCAGGCCTTATCACACGGTCAATACCCTAGTATTAACACACAATCACACACCTCAAGTGATACTTCTCTCACTTCAGTTCTGTGTGAATGACAACAGATGTCTGAATAATAAAGTTTACACAAGAACGGGCAATCTGTGAAGAAAACATGGTGTCAAACTGCTTTTTACCAGCACTAGGTAACTCCTTATTAGAAGATACATGTATATGTATGGTAACTACAACGTAAATCAGAACTAAAGTTACATTCCATCATCCCTCTGTCCTCCTGATCAATTCATAGATGTATTTTTTTATACTATAGCAAACGATTTGTCATGACTTTTAACTTCAAGATAATATTCCCAAAACATCTGTTTTCGCATTATTACCTCAGGCTCAAGGTCCTGTTCCAAATGATGGACCTAGCATGGTTTAGTGAGGTTTTGGCCCCCATAAGGTGCCGTTCAGAGTGCCGAACTGAAATATTGTGTATGAAAGAAATATTTTAGTTCGTTTAAAGTTTATTCTTTTGTGTGAGTATTTTCCAGACCCGGGTCTCGGGATTTTTGAATAACAGCATCTTGAAGTACTGAATTTGTGCAAAATCATCTGTTTGAAGGTGAAAACAGCACTCCCTGTAAACAAATGAAGCATTTTTGGGCAACAACTAACTGTTGACATGACCAATATTTCAGGGTAAAGTTTATCTTGGTTTCGGACTGGCTTTCTATGTTTACGGAAAGAAAGTGGTGCTGTTTTCAACACAAAACACAATGATTTTGCACAAATACACAACTTAAATATGCTGTTATTAAAAAACCCTAAGACAAGGGCCTGGAAAGGATAGACTCTAGGACAAGATAATATACTTCAGGCTAACTGAAAAATTTATTTCGAGCATGACATTTCGGCACTCTAAACCACACCTCATAAGGGTTGTTTCTAGAAGGTTAAGTTTCATGCTCTGAGTTATGATGATGGATTTAATATTTTGAAGCCTTTAATATAAAATTAATTTGAACAATAAACATATTTGCAGACTTGACAGAATACACTCATATATTAATACAGAGGTATGGTTGTGTGTTCATTGAGCACAAACTAAGTCACACATAATATGCCATGATGTATCAATTAAGGGGCAGACATGTATAACACAATCCAATCACACAAACATGTTTTATTCTTCAAACCCAGCTGTTGTTATCAACAATCTGAGGTGTTGATGGACAGCCGGACAATCTCAGTCCTACCACACTAGCATGTTTTACTAATGAAACAAATTGACCCCAGCTGTCATCTTTGAGGATTTGTTTGAGGTGTTGATTGAAATCATGCAGGTGGTCATCAACTGATAGAAAATGAAGTAAGAGGTGGAAGGCAGGTTGTCTGAATTTGAAACTAAATCGCACATCACCAGGTTGAATGGCGTTTTGGTCCAAGGGGTCCTTCATGTCTAAATGTGCATTTATATGACTCGAGTTAGACCAATTTTTCACGAAATAGCACATGCTGCGGATTTCGATTTCATGTCATGACTACAATGATAAAGCAATTGAGCTAGAACTTCTACATATTGTGTACAAATATTTTCTCTTGTCGTTACATTAAAACACAGTTCTTTTGAGGACATTGTTTTTTTTCGATTTCAACCGCACCATGTATAGGCCAAAATCCCGCCTTATCGTACCATCTCCTTTGTTTGTCATGCAACTGGAGAAGATCATAAGAGACTTCTAAAAAAGTAGGCTTTTTCTTGCAATACTTTCCATGGTAACTAATTTAGGTAAATACTGTAAATAACTGTTCCCATGGTAACCTCTATGAGTTACACACATTCAGCATGTTCAGAGACATGTTAAAACATAACCCATTTGGTTCCCTACTTCTAGGAAACGCCATTTGGTTCCCTACTTCTAGGAAACCCAGTTCAGCCGTAAACCATAACAAAACATATCTGAGTTTCATCGAAATATCAAGACAAACTGGAACAATTCCGCATTTTCAATAGCTATGCAACATTACAAGTGGACAAACATTTTGATGCAAGCTCTAAGACAGTACAACCATATTACAGCAAGACCCATCCTAGCAATCTTACCCACAAGTAATTGATAATTTCTTTAAAAGTAAATGTACATTCATGTCAATACAGTTATAGTCTGTTGATTGGTACAGTACCTGTAAATAATGCTGGTATGCTTATATTTACTGTATATAAATATATGTACCTCTATGGATGATGTCGTTGATGTGGCACCAGTGGATAGCCTTACACAGCTGGTAGGTGTAACTACGCAGTTTCTCAAGCTGTACCCCATTGGGCATCTCCTCCAATAACTCGAGCATGTTCTGAAATATACATGAATAAAATATTAGTGATTTTGGGGAAGTTCTAAAGCATGATTAACTTCTGAAATGCATTTACATTGTGTTATGTTAATCCTTCTAATAATTCAATTCCTCTATCACCCAAATTTGGGGACAAAACTCAATTGGCTGTTCCAATAAATTTGATCACCCTCTTAGGGCCACTATTGTTTTTACTAAAATGACATAAGCGAAGCAACAGACCTCGTGAAAATTATTCTGTTTGCTGAGGACACCAGTGTTGTTTTTTCCTCGAAAGATATTAATGATGCTTTCAATACCATGTCCCAACAACTGCATAACTTAAATACCTGGCTATGTTGCAATCGTTTATCCTTAAACATAAAGACAAAATAGATGCTAATAACATCCAACACCCACAAATCCTCAGTAACTCTATTCTCGGCATAGAACTGGAACTAGTTAACCTATTCAAATTTCTAGGCTTATATTTTAATAACCAGTTAAACTGGAGAACACACATCCACTACATATGCAATAAAATATCGCAAAATATCGGAATTATAAACCATATACGCAGTGCTTTAAACACTAAAACACTTCTCATCTTGTACTAATACTTCCATATCTATCGTACTGTAATGTCTTGTGGGGAAACACATACACTACACATTTAAAACCTCTATCCTTACTCCAAAAACGTGCTTTGAGAGTCGTAACATTGTCACAAAAACGTGATCATACACTGCCATTATTCACAAAGTACAAAATTCTGCAACTAGATAATCTTAATATATATCAATGCCTACTATTGGTTCAAAAAAATTCCATTATCCACGCAAGCTACTATTAAATTTTCGAGCATATTTCAGGAAACAATCGGAAATACACCGTTACAGTACACGGGGTCATGAACTTAACTTGTACAGACCGTTCTATTATTCAAATATATCTTTCTATTCTCTCAAAACCAAAGGCTCCAGAGAGAGGAACAAATTACCTGCAGCTATGAAATGTATCAATTCCATTTCTTTATTTAAATCCAAATTGAAAGACTATTTTATTGCAGACGGACTTACCTCACATTATAAGTACCTTTGTACATTCTCTTTTTGTATTATTATTTTCACCATCCACAGTTATTCTTTAGTCTATTTGTTTTGTTTTTTATGGGATAGAACAACCCCCTTGTGGTTTTATTCCCGCCATTTGTTTCATCTGGCGTGTATATTCTAATAGTACAACTACTGTTTCTTTCATGACTGCCATTTACATATTTTGTATACATTCATTGGTGAATAAAGTCAAATCAAATCAAAATGGTGAGAAATTTCACTTCCTGTGATTGAAATACTAGAGGGATTATGGTAATGAAAAGAATTATGTTTATTTCCAAGGCATATGCCAAATTTTCCATGGCTGTTCCAAAAAGAACATGGTCTATGAAGAGTTGGGACGTACATTTCTGTTTAATATTATGAAAGGTTGACTGTTATAATTGAGTGAGTGAGTAGAATTTAACATCGTTTTTCAACAATTTTTCAGTAATATCACAATGGATGGATGTGGATGGATGTACTTTGGCACTCCATTGCACCGCGATGAGCACTGGTCTTGCGAACACGCCGTACAACCCGTTTCCCCCAACCCGCCCTACACATGATCCCTCATAACAGTGTCACATAGACACTGTGTAATCCCCACATTCTTATTAAACGATATACCTTCTTTTTCCATAACTACAGAAGTATCACATAATATTTCCATCTGTCAAGCCCCCATCATTCTCTCAAGATTATTCTCACCGATTCACAATGGTGCCTATGTGTGCCAGGACACGAGAGCGAGCGGCTAAGAATAAACTCACCCTCTCCACATATTCAAAGACGAGGTAGAGTTTGCCTCTTCGTCTAAAGGCCTCGCGCAGGTCTACAATGTTCTCCTGTTTGAGGGCCCTAAGCATCTTTAGCTCCCGCAACGTCGTCCGTCGCACGTCATCGTTCTCTGATGAAAATGAAGGATATTAAACACATTAAATCGAGACAGTACATGTTTTTAGAAATATGAGTACATGAAATCAAAGCTACGTGAGCAGTGACGTTCTTGTTCCATGTGGCGTAGGAGATGCCATGGCTAGCTCACATGGTCTTTGCCGCAACATGCTTTTCCGACATAAAATGGATTATTCTGTGAAACATGTCAATTCACAAAGAAATTATCAACAAGGAAATGTAGAACAGAAAACACATTCAGGCAACTATACCAGTTGTTCTTTTTTAACAAGTGGTACAGTGTACCCTCTCTATAAGGTGCCTCATTATAGCGCTGAATCTGATATAAGGTGTCCCCCAAATTATCAAATGGATGCCATTTCAACCCTTTTATAAGGCTGAAAATCCATAAGGCAGTTCAAATTCAGTCCCCCAAACAGCGTTATAGAGAGGTTAGACTGTATTACAGAACTTCTGTCAACAAACTAAAAATGGACACTCAAATTCATTGGAAATAGGTCAGTCACTGATGTAATTGGCTTTCTAAATCAAATAGTTAAATATTCTCCAATGTGATATTCACTCAATGAAAAGGAACGTGACCATCAAGAGGTGATACCATACACTGTCATGCAGACTACATCAACGCTACATTCATAGAAATTTCTTAGCACTATAGAACAGGACTGTAACAGGACTATTGTTTGTATAAATGAGTACATGTAGATGAGTCCATCAGTAAGATGATTAGAGATGGGATGATACATGTAGATGCATACTACCAGAAGTAGATCAACTGGAAATCTGTAACCTTAGATTAGACTAGCTAGAATACATTGACCACCGCCTCCCTGCTTATGACACATGAAGTCACATACATACATGTAGATATGCCGGAAAATTGGCAGTGTCGTGTTCATACAGACTCAAAACATAAATCGAGTAATGCATCATGGGAGATGGAATGATGCTGGATTTCAAATGAGAGATGGAATTGAAATACTCAGCCTACATAATTAGTCACACATGATCCCCCATGTATTGAATCCACATCTCGTCTTTCATGTGTAGGCTGTGCAAGTCTTGTGGTGTAGACAGTGTTAACGAGTGCCAGTGTTGTCTAGTTATGCTAATCCAATAAACAGTTCTATTTGATTTGCTTCTGATATTACCTTCACTATCTTTGAACTTCTTGATAGCCACAGTTTCCCCAGATTCCTGCAAGGATATAAAGAAATGTATCAGGAATAACCATTTAATGAAAGAGTTAAACAAAAACAAGATGATGCAACGCACTTATTCTTTACTTGTATCAAACTTAATAGTACATTGCCTAGCAATTTAGAATCTAAAGGATGAACACAAAATTATTCCCTCACAAACTAAATTTCTAATGAACATGTTTCATTCCATTTCATGGTCAATTTATCCAGCTCAATGTACATGTGTAGATATAACTCTGATTAATGGAATGTCATGTAACAGTAAAGCTGCAAGCATCTCAATAAAATAATGATAGATTATAATGTGTGCAGCGCTATCATACTTCTATGTTTTCACAATACATTCATATGATATACATGTACTCCGTCATACTTGTCAGTACAAGTAAATCTCAATTGAATGATCAGGAGAAGAGAATGATTGCTCGTGCGGAAAACTTTTTGTACAGTAATGAAAATGGTTTTAGCAGAGGGTCGATCATGACTGATAGCTCAATTATGGGATTCACGATACAGGCGTCCCATGCATGAACAGTCATATATTACTACAGGGCTGGTGATAATAGCCGTTACACAATTCAACTGTCAGAAAGAAAGACTCAAAATGAGAAATGGAGTCATCACACAAACTTCACACAGGTGAAAATAACCTACATGTATCATATCATAATTATATATAATGGCTTGGACTTACACTATATGAACACCAATACTGCTGAATGAACAGGATAATGTATAGGCTCAGGGCACAGAGGGGGAAAAGATTTATAGTTTGATAGCAGATTATAACATGCCTTTTACTACAGCTCTTTGTGAATACACTTCAAATATAGGTATAGAGTCATGGACATGGGTAGTTAACTGTGTGTGGTGTACAGAGATTATATAGAGCTTTTAGATTGTAAGGTTTCACACTCGACATAACATTATTGTCATGCCCAAATTAGAGATGCCCACATTTTTTTAAAAGTTTTTTATTCACATATTTTGTTCTAGCATTGAAAATCAATATATGTTCTGAGTCAAAGCAAACCTAATTAGCCTGAATTCTGGATATTTCAATATTTTATCAGTCTAGGTTCAGAACCCACCCTAAAAAATTTTGCCACACCGAATCAAAATTGTACTCAAATTAAAATCCGAAAGCACTGTTACAACAATTGAGTTAAGACATACACAGGTATTGTCTTTTAAAGTGTTTTTTAAATTTATCCCTAAAATGTATAGTGAACTGATCCAAATTAGAAGAATATGCAGACTATGTTTTTGGGGTGCAGAATCTGACTATTCAGGGGTTGAATTGTTCACCAAATAAATACAGGATATTTGTCAAGAATTGTCTGGCACATAACAAAAATACATGTAAATGAACTGAAAAACGGCAGGACAGTGCCAGTTTTCTGCCGGAAATATCCTGCAAATAGATAGTAATTTCAACCCCTGCTATTGTATTCTCAGTTCCGGTATGGAGGTCTGAAGATCACAGAGAGCATACCAGAATACGACAAGGATATATTTAATTTAACTGAACATTGAAGTGTTCATGTACATTGTTTTGCCCAATGTTATATTTCAAAAACCTCCCCCACTCATGACGAGAGATAAAAGCTTTGCATGGGGTAAAGACTGTCCAAGTGTTGTCAGACCTTAGTTACCTGGTGTACAGCAGTCATGACAGGCCCTGGTATTTCATGTGTTTTATGACACGTAACCACATACCTTTCTTTAACACAATGCATTACCGTCTAACCTCACTATAAGTGACTCGATATAGCACCGATACTGATGTAAGGTGGGTGCACTGCTATGGAGTCCCCCAAGTTGATCAATACATATTATTTCAGCTCTTTTAAAAGGCTGAAAATCTATATGGTGGTTGAAGTTTGGTCACCAATACCGCCGATACATGTAGGCCAAATTATATTTTTTTTTTTGACTTTTTTTTTCCTGGTTTACAAAGTTTTCATCAGATTTATTGACAAGATCTGGTCATTTATTTCTTTTCAAAGTTTTGCAGAATTAGGTTCATAAAAGACCATATTGCCATATTTTTCCTGCCACCTCGACCATTTTTGTTAACCTGTTTTTCTCGTCTTGTGCTGTATTTTGCCCATGGTTATCTTCTTCAGACAATCATCAGTTTCTGCTTCATTGTTTGTCAGATATGATGCAGCCAACTTACATTCATTACATTTCATACCCTAGGAATAACAGATCTGCCCACCCTACCCACACTGTTAGCGAGCAGCTGATGATAAATGAAAGATTCTTGGGATCAGATTATTGTGTCAGTTATGACCGGTTTTGTTTTATCAAGGTTCGAAATACCTCAAATTTAAGTATTGGGACCCAAGATAATGTCGGTACTTAGAGGTTGGTCAGTTTACACAGGTGTTGGTATTCACAGGTTTCAATGTACTGTATATGTATTTCACATCCTATATTTTTGTGTTTGGTGAACATGATGACTGTGATGGTGAATGCTGGTGTCAGAGATCATGAAAAATTAAGTAAATCTATCAGTTTGACTTTGAAGCTTGTCAATCCCTACGATCAAACATTGCCAGGGAGATTAGACCAGACATATTCAATTCTCAGGTGTTATTGACCAGATGGAGGTCATAAGGTGACCTGTGTTATTATGGAAGCTCCATGGTTGCTATAGGTTCACTGGTGAGCTGTCAGACAGAATAATAAAACAGCACATTATCATCTCCTTGTGTGTTACTGTATAAACAGGTCAATAAAACAATCTCTCTGTCCGATCTAGATTATATCACCATATCAGCATGTGCCTATGGTACAGTATGCCTACACCAACATGTGAATGTAGTCAGCCTGACCATGTCAGGTGTTGAAATGTTTTTTAAAAAATACCAGTCTCAGCCCTTACAGAAATTTAAGGTTGCGGGGAGCTCCCGCTAAGCTCCCGGGCTCATATGTTAACTTGTGCGAGCTATCCGCTACCTTGCGCGAGCTATCCGCTACCTTGCGCGAGCTAACCGCTACCTTGTGCGAACTAGTGCGAGCTAACCAGCAGATCGCGAGAGCCAGCGGGAGCTACCCGTTAGCTTGCGTGAGATACCCGCTACCTCGCGCTCACTATCATAGATTGTTTCTAGTACTCACCGCAAGTTTGCGCTACCTACCATCATCGCAGAGTTTCAAACCTGCTAGCTCGCGAGAGGTAGCGCAACTTTGCGGGAGCTATCGCAAGTTTGAGATATTTGATAGTCTCTGTATTCTTGAGATTCCACACCATTACTTTTCCTGTCCAGCTATATAGGCCTTCCTTAAACCAACATCTGGAAAATCTGGGTCAGTCTCGTGACCAGTGTGTAGGAATACATAATAAAATTCCAAAGTTCCCTTCCACACAAGGCCAAAAAATCTGTTCTCTGCAGTGCTACAGATATTTATTTATGTTTTCACATTCTTGTGAATGATAAACTTTCTTTAGATATGGGATTAGTGCCCTTTTATCCTTGGTATTTCCTGCCCTGGAAATGGACTACTTTTGAACGGGGAGGGATGGTGTGTGATGCAGTCAGCATTTGAAAAATTGGAGGGAGAAGCTGTTATACATCTCAGTTCAATGGATGTATCTATAAGAGAGAGTCATTTCATGTTGTTTCATTAGTTTCTGGTAAGTACATGCTCTTTTAAATGATCAAGCAATCATAGCTGAGTTTTGCCTGAAGTGAATTAACATAGTGAGAGTAGGAGAGGGTTTAATTATGAATTTTCTAACTTAGACCTGGTGTAGAGTATTTATAAGGCATATAATGCATTTAGTAATCCACTGAAACTCACCTCATGTTATTTCTTAAAGATGAATAGCAATTCAATTTGGATTCACTTGATACCAGTACTAGGCTATTTCTTAAGCAAACTAAATGGATGGTCATTCAGTTAACCCATGGTTAACCTCAATTAGCTATAAAACTTTTAATTTTATTGGATACATGTAGTTAATCTACCTTTTTGCAAAATTCAGATCTTTTCCCCTAATTTGTTCTGCATGTATTCAAATAGTTGGTGTATATAGTACATGTATGCTCACCCTGTCTTTGTTCTGATCTTGACCTACATAATGAATTTGTGAAATTGTAGGCTGAACCAGGGTCACTGATTTTGTGGATCAAGTTTGATAGGTCGCTGGCTTGCGCAACCTACCACTAGCTTGCGCCACCTACCGCTAGCTCGCGCAACCCTACAACAGTAATACAACTCTGGATCTTCGTTAACTAGCGCTGGCTACCATGGACAGCCGCAAACTAGCAATGTTTCAAATGGGAGCTTATCGGTAGCTCCCGGCAAGGTAGCAGCTTGCGGGGAGCTAGCGCGAGGTTGCGGTGAGCTATCGCGAGCTTGCGGGGAGGTATCGCGAGCTCGCTGGGAGCTAGCACAAGCTCGCACGGAGCAGGAAAGGGGACCTGGCGCGAGCTCGCAGGGAGCTACAATCGGGAGCTGGCGCAAGCTTGCGCTAGGTTGCGGGGAGCTATCACTACCTTGCGGGAGCCAACCTACCGGCCTTATCGGGAGCTAGCGCAAGCTCCCAATGTTTCAAATGGGATCTTATCGGTAGCTAACATTGTAAGCTACCGCAAGCTAACTCCGCAATCTCTCTGCAATCTCTCTGCAATCTTAATTTTCTGTAAGGGAGGTGACAGATAAGAACGATTTCTACCGGTCTCCTTGTAACAGTAGCCTGAATGTGCTAATGATACGACATAATATTGTTGCTTCTGTGTTTTGTAATGTTGTATTAAAGGAGTACTTACCTTATTTTATATAGGTTCCTATTCCAAAAAGTTGACTCTTAAAGCATCATAACCAACTATTTTACTTTCGTTAAGGGGCATAAGCTATTGTTTTTATTATAACATGTGAAGCCTTGTTTCCTCATTGAGGTCGACGTGGGTGCTGCCATCTTGCCTGCAGGAAGCCTGGCTGATGACATCAGCTTTCAGGACGTTATGGCTAATGCTTCATCCAGGGACATTCCAACTACGGACATTTGAACTACCGTACTCTGTGTCCGAGTTTTATTTTGAGCAAAAACCTGGTGCGGCAAATCCCATGGGGTGATTTGTGAAAGGAATTTTATTTTAGGTTATTTCCGACAACTGAAAATTTCTTCTCCAAGTCTTTCAGCTGAGACTTGCGTGATTCATGTTGGGCAACATTTGAAGCGGAGCGGTAAACAAAAAAGAGCGTTCTCAGTATTTGTCCAGTGATTCAAGTTGAATGACAACGTTTCTGAGTTCGTAAATATTTTCAGGATTCCACGTGAACTACTAAAATAACTAGATCATCAAAAGATTAACTGGGTTCTTTCTCGACAATTACCAGCACGATCAACCTTAAATCTCCATGTCGACGTTGTGACATTTTTAGTTGAGTATTCACTCAGTTTTGCTTATCTAAAAACGACACACAGTGCTGCAATGGCAGCCTGTCAGAGACACTCACAGGTGGACAATTGTTAATTTTGACCCCTGCATGACGGTGAGAATTGCAAACTTGCCAACAGCCTGAAGACAAACAACTATTATTACGTACTTCTCATCTGATGAAGCGCTTGACTTGTAATCCAACTGTTTGTAAGTTTGAACAAATAACTTAGCCCAGGATGGTGACTGGATTACTGAATACCATTGAAGTTCAGAAACACAGAATTCATATGCACATGTATGCTACCTCATTCAATATACCTCATTTCAGGAATGAAGAGGAAACAATCTTCTAAGTTTAACTGAAGTTATACTGTAGGGATACTATTGAAAAATGAACAAATGAATGAAAAATATGTATTTGTGGTTCCAAATTCCAAGGCCTGATGAACATAAAGTACCAACATAAGCGGAAAAAAAAAAAAAAAACACATTCAAGAAACAGCATAGTGCCTGAAACAGCCCCTCTGGGGTGTCCTGGTGCAATTGAACACAAAAATTCTATTAGATATGTTAGATAGCAATCACACAGTTGTTATTTTTCTCAGGTGCTTTTTACATATACAATATTTGACTAGACTACTGATAATGGTGATCACATTGTAGTGAACAAATATTGAAAGGTCTTGAGCATGTAGGTGTTAACAGTAATAAGAATGTCTAAAACCAACAGCATTGACCTTGAATCTGCCTGTATGAAATACACTTGTCACCCTCACTGACAGTCTAGTGTCATATGTCACCAAACTGCCTGACAACAAATATGATCATGTCTGATTATAGGTCAGGCTATCAACACAAACATCCAACTGACTGTAGTGAAATTGTTCTTAAATCTAGAACTTTATCTCAATGTACCTGTCATGCACGAATACTGTACTAACTTTACATTAGAATTTTTTTATTTTTCTTTTAAGTAACTGTACTTAATTGTCTCTATAAACTCTTCTGAAGCGGAGTACATGTAATTCGTTGAATAGAAGGGTGGGATTGGTGTTTAGCCCATTCTCTATTAATGACCGTTTGTTTCATTGCGTGCACAATGCTCACGGAATTGAACAAAACTTTACTGGTTTGAAGAGATAATAATTGCTGATAATTTTTCAAAATTCCACCCTCATAGGGTACTTTTTCCTTATAAAATGGAATTCAAAGAATATTTATCATACATGTACTTTTTCGCTTCAAATGCCTCTCTCTACCAATGCAATACAAATGCCTGTATTTATCATTTTTCGAAGACACTGTTAAAGGGGCCTATGAACGGCACGTTTTCTCACACAATCCTGAAAGAAATTTGGTCCGTGGACCAAGCAATGTCAGAATAATATATACACAGTTGATTGAAGAAAGATTTTTGTATTTCTTTTCTAAAGAATCGATCTATCTCGTAAAACAGCCATAATAGCAATGTTGCTCACTCGTGGACCCCTAAAACAATATTTTAATCCATGTGCTTGAATATAACACATGTACCATATCACACATGCATGCTCTGAATATATTTAATCTATTACATGTATATGGGCATGTAGGCAGTAGCTTCAAGTGATTTTACAGGCGAAATGAACTTTCTTAACATGACCGGGTAAATGTTACATATGGGAGGGGGGGGGGGGGAGAGTATGTTTACAAAATAATTCTTTTATCAGAGTACTATAATAAATATCTGTGCAGCCTGAACATGACACATTTGTGTACGTTAACAAACTATAGTTAGATTTTAGTTGACACTTTCAGGCTAGCCCTGATACTCATATGAAGTCAAATGTCACAGTTATAAAATTATGCACAAGAGGTCTGGTTCAAGCAAGTTTAAATACCAGGCATGTTTTAGAGCAAGATAAATCAGGCAACCCAAATTCTATTTATGGTTATGTTCCTCTAAACCTCTAGCGATGATGCGAATAGGTTGAGACTTGTAGTCTAAATGTAAAGCAGATATGTTTGTACTTCTTGAACTGACAGTATTTTAGTTGCTCTTCAGGCTCTTCCACTGAAGAGCTCTTTTGTACCTCTCACACCAAGATTGTTTGTAACTCTTGTGCTCGCTAGCTGTTTTTGTATCTGCCTCACTGACCAGCTATTCTTGTATGGTAGCTCAAGCACTGTACCTCTTACACAGACTAGCTCATTTCATACCTTTAGCACTGACTAGCTCATTTTGTAACCCTTGCACTCACAACTGCCTGTGTTGTCATTTCATGTTACATGCACATGCTAAAAACAATAAAGGAGGAAGAGGTAATTTGGCTTTCAGAGCGACCCAGAGTCCCTCAAAACTAGGAGATTCTCTTCACGGTAAAGAGGGGTTGTGGGTTTGAATCCTTAAACTGCGGAACACAACAGAATATGATGAACCCAGTTATGCATGAACACACTTGAAATGGGTTTTTTATTGCTTCATTGCAGTCATTACTCACCTTGTGCCGACACTTGAGGACCACTCCATAGGCACCTGTAAAGATCAGACATAGTTTATACATAGTTTACGTAATACATTTACATAAAAAATGTTTGAGAATATGGTTCATGATCAGGATTAACAGCATAAAATTCAGGTTGATGGCAGAAATATGGAAGTGATATTAAGAGGATTATAGACTAGCTGTAACATTTGAAGATTATTACCTGCCTGGGAGAAACATACTAGGGACTTCAAGTAATGTTATAAAGTGTTTTTGTATGTTCAATGATATCAATGGATTAAAGCTGGACAAATTGACACTATTCAGATATTCAGGCTTATAACTGAGCCTGTCTGTCTGTGGTAGGATTTAATGTCGTTTTCAACAATTTTTCATTTATATCAGGACAGTGCCTGCATGTGCCAGAACACGAGTGTCCACAGTTACTATTATCCTGGACACTGATCAGCCCAGCCAGTACAGCACCCGGTCACCCATCCAAGTATTGACCAAGCTCAACATTGGTTAAAACCCTTTCACCAGTGAAAGGGTTAACTTTGGTAATCTGAAGAGAACCAGTCTGCCCAACCTGATACACTGAGTTAGCTAAGCTACAGTTGATTACATGTCTGCTGCAGATGGAAGATTAAGTAAACAGAAGCACTACTCCATGGAAACCCTTATCTATTATTAATTGTCTAGCCTTATCAAGAGGAACCAGCTTTGTAAAGAGATCTTCTGCTTTAATATCCCTCTACTAAGTTTGTATTCAATATCGAGATTGTGCTTGATCATATTGGTTAAAAAGTTGGATCATATAATCCATACACCCAGACTGATGTCTTGTTACTCGGGGTAAATAAAGTGCAAACAACTCACATCCGATTGAAACAACAGTCTCAACTCAAAGTTCAGTTGATCCCATCTCAATATTTATGGAATAAACTTCGCCCCTGGTCTAAATTTCATGAAATAAAGTCGCAGTGCATCATTTTCACTGAAGATTTTGACATATAACAATCGAGGCAATCGTTTTCAAAGAATGATGTCATACTTTGGTTTCTTGTTGCATGTGTTGTGGCGTGTCACTCACAGAGCAAGAGAAATTACACACTGGACAATCAAAGTGCCATTCTCGGGAGGTTTCGCTCTGAATTGCGATCTCCGGAGGTAAACAAGGCATAATTCCATCCAAATTGTCGGTGTACGGCAGTTTTTTTGGCATACAGCAAACTTTAACCCACAGATGCAGAAAAGAGGTAAAGGTAAGCGAAATTTTACATAGCCCACCGAGTAACCACGTTATTTATCTGTCATCTAACCTATACAGCAGTCCCCACAGGGCTGTCAAAGTCTGTATCGAAGCAAAACAAACTGGTGAGCTGGGCTGTAATTTCTCACTTTTCTCACTTTTCCAAGGCTCGCGGTACACACGAAGATCCTATTACTCCAATTCATATATCAAACGAAAGCTCATGCCATCGAGAATATACTTCAGCGTTTTACTTTACCTGAAAATACGTATTTTGTCGATACGCACTGAAATATGTTGAGTAGACATTCTCGGGAGTTAAATAAGCCATACTTCGGAGGGCGGTGCATAAATATACCGGTACTTAGTTTGTTGGTAGTAGTTTTTTAAGTAGTTTGTTTTAATTACTAATGACACAATTGTCGCAATTACGACAATTGTGTCGTCAGCACTGAGCAGTTGTCATGTCGCCAGCAAATGTCACAACTGCATTGCGACAATAGCAGGCGACACTAAAAAAAGTGGTAACGAGCATGTTTCCGCTTATTTTCACAACTGGGAATCAGTAATTATTTGAGACAAACATATATATCGCACAAGATGTATGACTAAATCTTTGATATACTTGCAGTAGCAACTACTAATGACATAAATGTCGTAATTGCGTCATCAGTGGTCCACTCTCCATGCAGAGTCGGCAGCTAATGTCGCAATTGCGGCAATAGCGGTTGAATGCATGCAGAGAATTACAACAATTTTGTCATTCATGTCATTAGAGGTAGTCGCCAGCAAATGTCACAATGCACTCTGTCACTAAAAAAGTGGTAATAAGCATGTTTCCGCTTATTTTCACTACTGGGAATCAGTAATTATTTGAGGCAAACAAATATATCACACATGATGTATGACTAAATCTTTGATATACTTGCAATAGCAACTACTAATGATATAAATGTCGTAATCGCGTCATTAGCTGGCGACCTGACGACACAATTGTGTCCTTAGTAGTGGCTACAAAGTCTTCCTCTCAGGAACGTATCCCGGTGCCATTTGATTCTGTCGCTGGAAGGCCTGTAAAAATTGCCGTTCCAATGCACCAGCGAACTGAAACATACAAAACTATCGTTAGACTGTTTTTCAAGTCCGATTCTGTGGTTTATATTTTAACAGGCTAAATCACACTTTCAGAAATGCTAAGATTATTCTTGATAGGTTGGTTCACAGAAAAGAAAATCACCTGTATTAGCAATTATGTAGGAACCAATCATTAATTAAACTAGTATTGACTGTGAATAGACTTATATCAGACATTTCATCTATTAAACATGAGCAACGCTTGATGCAGAACTGCAACTCTCACCTAGACAGGTAGAGACATGTAGGCTGTCGCCATCGGGACCCCTCGGGCCGGGCCCAGAGCAATTGTGGAAATAATGTTTCTGACCCCAACAACTCACATATTTGGGGTGGGCATAATTTTACCTGTATGATATAGATCATAGACAGATAAAACAATATAGCAATAGAGCAGTGATTACCTATAGTAGATGTAGTCGAACGATGTCTATTCACAGCAATCCACACAGGTTTGTGTGAACTCCTGAAAAACACATCCCATGGCACCGACTTTCAATAGGCTTCTGGTACTGGCTGTATTAAACAACTGTATTAAGTTTCATTGTTGTGAGTGAAGGACTTTTTGAGATAATGTGTTTACAAGGATATGGACCAACAGACATGTATAAAGGGGCAGAACTCCTGAAAAACACATCAGATTACACCGACTTTCAATAGGCTTCTGGTACTGGCTGTATTAAACAACTGTATGAAGTTTCATTGTTGTGAGTGAAGGACTTTTTGAGATAATGTGTTTACAAAGATAAAAACAGACAGACATGTATAAAGGGGCATAACTCCTGAAAAACACATCCAACGGCACCAACTTTCAATAGGCTTCTGGTACTGGTTGTATTAAACAACTGTATGAAGTTTCATTGTTGTGAGTGAAGGACTTTTTGAGATAATGTGTTTACAAGGATATGGACCAACAGACATGTATAAAGGGCATAACTCCTGAAAAACACATCCGATTACACCGACTTTGAATAGGCTTCTGGTACTAGCTGCATTAAACAACTGTATGAAGTTTCATTGTTGTGAGTGAAGGACTTTTTGAGATAATGTGTTCACAAGGATAAAAACAGACAGACATGTATAAAGGGGCATAACTCCTGAAAAACACATCCAATGGCACCGACTTTCAATAGGCTTCTGGTACTGGCTGTATTAAACAACTGTATGAAGTTTCATTGTTGTAAGTGAAGGAATTTTTTAGATAATGTGTTTACAATGATATGATGGACAGACGGACAGACGGACGGACGGCACGACCGACGGACGGACAGACGACGGAGGCAACGACAATACCGCTCGGGCAGAACCTGCCCGAGGGGTAAAAAAAGCCAACAGTTCAGTAAAATAGACAGTTTATAATATATTCGCAGAATTATAGTTCATAGTACACAGGTGTATCCAGACAGGTCACTATAGGCATGACT
Source organism: Hanleya hanleyi (assembly GCA_036873755.1). Lineage (NCBI taxonomy): Eukaryota > Metazoa > Mollusca > Polyplacophora > Lepidopleurida > Hanleyidae > Hanleya > Hanleya hanleyi. The sequence goes on from JAVTVY010007670.1 coordinate 27,200, forward strand.
TCACCCTTATCTAACTCCTGAGAATGTCTACTCAACGTATTTTTAGTGTGTATGGACAAAATACGTATTTTCAGCCAAAGTAAAACGCTGAAGTACATTCTCGATGACATAAGCTTTCATTTGATATATGATTTGGAGTGATAGGATATTCATGTGTACCGTGAGCCTTGAAAATCGAGTGCAAACATCACACCAAACCGATCGAAGTGAGAAATTACAGCCCAGCTCACCAGTTTGTTTTGCTTCGATACAGACTTTGACAGCTTTGTGGCGACTGCTGTATAGGTTAAATGACAGATAAATAACGTCGTTACTCGGTGGGCTATGTAAAATTTCGCTTACCTTTACATCTTTGCTGCATCTGTGCGTTAAAGTTTGCTGAATGCCAAAAAACTGCCATAATCCGACAATTTGGACGGAAGTATGCCTTGTTTTACCTCCGGAGATCGCAATTTAGAGCGAAACCTCCCGAGAATGGCATTTTGATTGTCCAGCGTGAATTACAGACCATTTCTTAACCGAAAGGATCCGCAGCGCTGTAGACCTTGCATTTTACTGGGCTGATTCAACTTTAAAGGATACAATCAGCCTCGCCAAATGCAAGGCCTACGGCTGCATTTGTCCATTGCCCATATCCCATATGTATCCTCACAGAAATATTGCATTTTCTGAAATAGCCAACAATCTTGATACATTGTCAGATGACCAAATACTCTTCGATGCAATATCACACGATCTCGAGGCAATATCACACGATCTCATGTGCAGTTGTCTCTCAGTGTCATGCCAATACAAGGGATTATCTTGCACCAACATATTTCAGAAAAATCCATTTTGGTAAGTGATAGTGCAGAATACTGGGCAGGCATGGCAGGGTCAAAATGTTTGGTCGTTCACTTGTTTTTACAACCAAAAAAATTTAAGCCCAGGTCGTCCTCCTGACGATCACAAAAAATTGGCTTTCGTAAATACAAACATTAGTTCCCTAGGAACAACTTCACCCATGCACTTTCACCTACAACAACAACAACACGATTTTGCTGTGGCTGACAGCACTTGTACATTGCATCATGAATGTTTTAAGTATAAAATCGTTTTCATGGTTTTGGGGGCTTCAAAACGCCTCTGGGCTGATGAAGCTCATTCCTCACAGAATATTGCTGATAATCAAACATGCCAAACACCAGATGAAATTTCCATGCCAGATGAAAGTGATGTGAGGGGCTGCAGAACAACAACCACCTTCCAGAATCATGTGTAGAAGTGATGTACAAATAGACCAGTGCTTCAGTGAAAGTTTATCGCTTTCAAGATTCAGGGAGACTATACATGTAGATCCTCATTCCTGATTGCATTTTGATAATGAAAGTAACAAAACATCCAGTGAGGTTTGTCTTGAATTTCACAAGCTAAAGAAGCCAAATTGCAAGTTACTTTTGCACCTAATTGTTATACAACACTACAATCCCAAGAGAAAATGGTCTTGTAAATTATAATATTATAAAGGCATGAGGATGTGTAAGATATTATTCTCAACTGTTTTGGGGTTTTTTCTTCTTTTTTTCAAATTTCCATTCGGGAAATTGCATTTTGGCAGGAGAAGAAAAAAAGTTGAAACACTTCATTATGATTAAAATTAAAGTTGAAGGTAAAATGCACGATACATGTACCATGTGTAATGGATGACCTCAATCTCACTGGGATGACCTCAATTTTTCACGAGGTCATCCATTGGATGACCTGGAAATCTGAGACATTTTGACCCCTGCTGGGTTACTTGTACGCTGATCCCAATGATTCTAGGATACTTTAAATCTGATTCTAGGACACATGAATAAAAAAAAAAATATTAATTGCTACCAAATAAACATTGATGTCAGATTGTTGTTGTTGTTCATCTTGTTGCATTATTGGAGTAGACTATAGTTTTGCAAGTGACTCTCATACTTTGCTATAGAATATCAACTATTAATTAATTAAGAATTATTTGAGAAACATTCGGCACTCGTTGAATATCACCTCTAACTTTTCTATCCTGATGTCATACCCCACAAAGATGCAATATACTATAAGACCTACCTTCGCCTACATGCCCTAATATATCGTACTTGTTCATCACATACCAGTGCCAGGTCTCAACATCTCAACCTCTACAACGATCAAGGTAAAGAGCATATAATACATGTAGGATTCATTCTTGGATAATATTATAGCAACAAATTCATAGAATATTCATGAAATATCACACCCTGCTGTATGTATGTGGTGTACCATATGTCTCCACAATGAATCAATTATCAAGAGATTTTCTTTTGGGACAAAATGGGTGAGGGACAGACTGAACAAAGCAATACAGTTCTTCTCCATCATGTATGTATTTTCTGTGATACAGAGTTTCAAACTGACTGTCCACAAGCCACAGTTTTAGTCCTCCCCTTCTTCAAGCTGAAGAATGAAAAGCAAATAAATTTGTTTCATGTGTTTTCAGGAAAGACATATAAATACATGTAGGATTATGGAAATATTTTTAAAATGATCCCAATAAGATTTTAGTTTAGAAAGTACCCACTATCTCTCTAATTTTTTTTTTTTTTTTTTTTCCGAGTTAAGTTCCAAGTTTTTCGTTACCATACAGTAGAGGGGTGATGCTCATTTCAATTCATCCTTTAGTCCAACTGCAATTTTTTTCTTCAAATGATTACATGTGCTGTAACATTGAGATTGGTTCAATGCCAGCAAGTAATTGACATTAAAATTGGTATACCAAATTGACACACATGTCTTCATTTGTCATCTCTGAATGTTCTGTATGACATAGTATAACTGCACACACTAAATCAGCTAATTAATGCTAATTGCAACCCATTTTTAAAAATGCCCAAGATAGTGCATTTTAGCACATTTTGTGGACAGGTTATTCCTATAAAATCGCTAGACTGACTAAGCCACATCACCTCTCAAATCTACCCCTTTATTCTTCAATATGTGTTTGCCAGCCTCAACCAGTACCTTGAATATTTTGTAAAACAGCTTGGCTTCACCTTCACATGTTTCAGTTTCTCTTAATTTTGTGCTGAATTTGAAATGGAACTTCTTCACAGGTAGGATAATGAATTATTTTGATACTTCTTTTTTTTCAGTTTTGCTGTCTGTCTCAATCGGACAACTTATGACAAAGTCTCTCTGAAGGCTGAATTGAGATCTTGTTGAACATGTTGAAGAATTATCCTAATCGGATTGGAACAAATATAAATGATGAATGGCCCATATCATAAACATGTCAAAGCAACTGAGGAGATTACCTTGTTCAAGGAAATATTTAACTTTATGATTTCCCCGTATTTCCCCATGTTAACCTTGCCCATTTATTTCCTCTGTCCAGCTTCTTTCATTTTCATAAATGACAAAAGAAAAACAAATATCGAGCTTAATATTTCATCTCCCTAAGTGACTGGATCGACAAAGCGGATTCAGTTTTTCGACTCTTGCAATCCTGAATTTAGATAGTGTCAAGCGCGAGAATCAGAATCACATACAAGTGTTCTAAAGATGGCGGCGGATTCAGTTTTTGAAAGGTCAAGCGCGATATTTTTTTTTTTTGCCATTTATGGAAATGAAAGAAGCTGGATAGAGAAAATAGATGAAGCCACTGAGGAGATTACCTTGTTCAAGGAAATATTTAACTTTATGATTTTCCCATATTTCCCTATGTTAACCTATGGGAGCCTTGCCCATTTATTTCCTCTGTCCAGATTCTTTCATTTCCATAAATGACAAAAGAAAAAAAAATATCGAGCTCAATCTTTCATCTCCCTAAGCGACTGGATCGACTAAGCGGATTCAGTTTTTCGACTCTTCTAATCCTGAATTTAGATAGTGTCATGTGCAAGAAACAGAATCACATGTGAGTGTTCTAAAGATGGCGGCGGATTCAGTTTTTGAAAGTTCAAGCTCGATAATATATATATTTTTTTTTGCCATTTATGGAAATTCGGGGAGCAGGAGTCCCCCATAATACAATGCACTGGACAGGATCCGGTCAAGTTCACAAGACGAGAAAAATTGAAATACTATTGTTGTTGCTTCGACACATATCTCCTCTGAAAATATATTCCATGCAGTATGCCTACACATTAAAATAGTAACGAACGCCGACTTCACGAGAAAGGACGCGACTGCGAGAGTGTTGAAAACTGCAGTCTGCATAAACCCAGAGCCGGAACCTGTCCAGCGAGAGCGGAACGACATTTGCAACGTCTGCTCGGCGAATGAAAGAAGCTGGACAGAGATAGATGGCCAGGGAAGTAGGCAAATATGTATTCTACCCGAACGAGTGAAAAGCGGTACCGGTAGGTATTACTAATTTTTATGACAGCAAATCGACCCGATCTGACCCAGGTCGGGAGGCCGAAATTTTTTGATAGAAATTTTCAGTCCAACATTGTCAGTAGCACAAAATTAGGGTTTAGCTGTTGAACTAGTCAGATGAGCTATCCGTGACAATTGTAAGCCTTTCAACTACCATAAATTCTTCTAATAAACTAAGTTTATATTCAAGACTCATCTTCTTCATGTAACTCTAGTCTTTATACAAATACCAAAAGAAAGAAAAATGTTGACTTCTCTATGGGACAACACAATGACAAGAATTTGAAACTAAATGACTTTCAAGCAGGCTGGAAAGGAAGGGCTGTGAAGAAAAACAAAAATGCAATAAATAACACTCACCAAGATGTATTGTAATACATTACACGACATTGTTATTGTTGACCAACACGTGATGGGAGCTGACAGATCTTCCTTGGAAAGGGATCAGCACGGCATCAGTCATGTCATCACTCAGACACATTTCATGTTGTTGTTGTAAACTGGCTCATTTTGACATATTCACCAAACACGCTTACTGGGGTACATTTCAAATACGGCGGCTAGCAGCTTAACAATAGAAAAGACAATTCAGCAACATTTGTTGAAACAATATCGGAGTATTGTTAAATGAGATGATGTCCAATAGTTCTTCAAAAAGCAGGACATACTTTTCCGAAAACTCATCAACAAGCTGAACATAACCTGAACTCAAACCGCCGCCATGAATTTCCTTGCCAACATACCCACAATTCTCCACGAGTTTCGACTCGCGTGCCGTGACGTCAGGAGAGGGCGTGACTTTGGCTTCATGGGCCAATAAATCCATTCAGAATACAACCACAGATCCCGAAAGTCAATAATAAAAACAGGCTGCAAGAATAACAGCCAGATATCAAATTACTCCAAAGTGTTTACCTAAAAAATACCCCCTGCTATCTCATACAGAGGCAAGCAGGTGCTGTCCACAACCTCAATTTGCTCACACGTTTCAATTTGCAAGCAGACAGAACCAAGGTCTGCTTTTGAAGTGTTCAACAATATATTTTCCCCAAAAGAAATACCCATACCTTGGTTGGTTGCAACAGAGACTCTATAATAAATTTTATTATAGAGTCTCTGGTTGCAATAACATTGATTTTTCAATAACAACATATTACTTTTTTGAGACTCCTTGATTATAAAAAAACAAAAAAACAAATCAAAATCGGTACATCATGACGGGCTATAAGCTTGAAAGATCAAAGAGACAAGAATTAACCATCTTAGCTTGCTAAGGACATTTCACGTTTCACTTAACACTGAGAGCAGAAGTTTCTACGTATGATCGTGTCATGCGTTCGGATGATGAGAATTAACCAGCATTGCCACGACGAGGGGTGCACGAACATATGCCCCTGAGGACATTTCCCCCTACGGACATTTATATGAGATAATACCTATCACATATTGTTACATAAATAGTTTGATACATAACATATGTTAATGTTAATTAAAATCTACCTGTTTAGGTTATCACATAGTGAAGTAGCCAAGTTTACATGGTCCGAACGAACGAAGCCATATAAACTTGGCTAATAGTAAATCAGCGTCTTCAGCGTCTGAAGGATGAAAACAACAAACTATTATTTTTACCTACGGTAGCAATAGAATTTAAGTAACAAACATGTTGACTACTTAATTACATAAATCGATGATTAAATTTCGTCTATTTTGTCTTCATTGAAACCATGGCTACCGATACTGGAAATCATGTCAAACTATTGGAAGCAATAAAGAAATCAAAAGATAATAACCGGCAATCACAGTCTACATCTTCTTCTTCTCCTTTTTTTTATTATAACTTTGTTTAAAATTTTTACTCAATCATACAAGTGTTATTAACAGTATCTTAAAAATATATTGTGAGGGGAAATTCAGCTTAGTGAAAGTAAGAAAAATTCAGAAAAAAATCATCCAAATTGTTTTTGTCAATATTTCAACTTTGTTACAAAGTCAAAGTTTTCGTTAAAAACTGTATCAAGTCACAGTACAAAATGTATAGAAAGGGGGAGGAATGCTTGAACGACAAAATGCCCGCAGGGGGGAATGTACTGCAGGTAGAAGGGGGCGGTGGGGGGCATGTCCTTATGTCCTGGATTCGTTTGCACAAACAAAAGAGAAGTTAACGGACAAATTGCAAGGGCGTCGAAAGCGGTACGGCAGGTACGGCCATGGCCGTACCACTTTTGCACAAGAAAAAAGAAAAAAAAAAAAACAAAGAAAAAAGAAAACACAAAATAAAAATATAACTGCAAGCAGTTTTGATAGCTTCCAAGTTGAATAAGACTCTGATCGGTCCAGAGCGCCGTTAGCGCCTCTGAGCACCGGCTAGTCACAGGCCTATTGGAAGAATTTCGATCGTGCATGGAAAGTAATATGTACGTTCATAGTCATGATGCCGGTTGATGTTCACGTTATTTTATCAACGAAACAAGAAATTAATTAATTTTCTTGATACGAATTCCGTTGTTCGCTTGTCCAATATGTCACAGGCCCACACGCTAGGTTGTTTCTGGCTGCATGCTACCCTTACCCGACCTTGTATTGCAAACAATATACGTCCTAACAGGAGCTCTTTTCATGTTGTAAGATCACCTGAACACACTTTTTACACTGTTTTTATCCTATCGAGAACAAAACAGTGCGCAGATGCTCTCTGAAAGAGCCATTTGGTGACATTTTTATTTTATTTTTATTTTTTTTCATAAAAATCGCTAACGCTGCGAGGGGGTACCACCCACCCTCTCAGACTCTTTCCCTGCTTGGTCGCTTCGCTTTTTCGCGAATTGGTCCTTTGCACTCTCGTGGGTCCGGTGCAGTGTTGGAAATGGGAAGGGGACGAGGGGTCTAGCGGGGGCTTTAGCTTCCCCTCCCCCAGCCATAGTTCTGCCGCAAGTAGTTCGTTCTCCAAGTAATTCCCTGCAAGAAACTGTAATGACGGACGGGGTAGAGGGGTTTTCTCACATTTTTTTCTTTTTGCGTCCCTTGTGCATGAAGTAATTTACTGTTAGCAGTCATGGCCTCTTATAAAAGCTGCGCGCGCCAGCTTTATTATTGCAGAAGTATAGCTAGCTAAATCATGCATGTAGATGGCGTTACTTCTGCAATGAATTTATCAACACCCCATTGTCCACAAGAATTATATCGGTTACGTCTACACAATGTGTCTAGGTTACGGTATTTTACTATGCACATTTTTTGTAATTCAGCGTCGCAGAAAACCACCATCGATTGCGTTTTCATGGTAAAAAGCACAGGCCCCAGTGTCTGGACAGTAGAATTTAAATTCAGTATAATTTAAATAATTTAATTTTTTTTAAGTCATCCTACCTGTGGTAAAAAGGACAAGGAAAGAACTAAAAATACACTTCATTGCAGAGTGATTTTATTCGCCAGAAATCGCTCAGAACGCGTCTCCGGCGATCTAGACGCCCAGGAGCTTCCGGGGCCTAGGCGGCCCCTGGACCCTCGCCTAAAGTGCTATGATAGTGGCCGTACCACTTTGATTTTGCTTCCGACGCCCCTGAATTGCCAAGACGAGTACCGGCACCATCATGATAGATATTGTCAAAACTGTAATTTCTAAATTACGGTACCGGAACTAACATTGTCACGAGGAGCTGATACTAAACAATAAAGGAAACAAGATTAAGCATTGTCATGATTCTTTAAGCGATGTGGGATAGTAGTAATAAAAGCTGAAATCTTGTCGGATTTCTTGGGAGGGTAAACTGCGGAGAGAAATGGGAGCTAGTGTCTGGGAAGCGTCATGACGTCACGTCCAGTCACGTGACTTTTGGTCACATCCGGTGCGAGGTCACTTCCGGCCAGGCGACTGACTGAGTGGATGTAAAACTACGATGTTCTGGGTATATGCGTGTAACCACCATAGGTTTAGCCTATGGTGGCTACTATATTATATATGGGACTGGTAGTCCTTAATATATTTTCTAGTGTGGCTACCAGCTTTACCTACAAAGGAATCCAAAGCTATATTAATTTAATTGGAAGGTCTTCATGCTGTGCAGTTCAAAATTCAGTTTGACAGAAAGCCTGTCGTATTTTTCTGGCATTTGGCCAATTTTTATTGTGGTCGAATCTCATTAGCATGGAGATCTGTCCGATTCCACTGACCCCTCTAGCACGTAATGGTCAATTGACCAATCAAATTGGTTAATTAGACGCGGGCTCTTTGAGCGAGCAGACGAACGCCTGTCGGTACACTTTGGTCTTTGAATTTTGAAGTGACCACACATTGTTTTAACAGGTCAAAAGATCACAGTCAATAAATCAAGTTTCCTTTCAATATACACTTACATTTCGGTTGTTTGTGTTTTTCATTGGGGTTTGGGGTATCGATGATTCAGAATCCATAAAGAACACCGAGTCCACCCTTACCGTAAGACAGTCGGCTCAGACCAGACTTTTCCAGGTCTTACATTTGGCGCCCGAAATGGGACCAGTGTTCTAGGGTGCATCGATACCCAACCCAGTCAGATTATTTGATGTCGCTGTGCAAATAATCCCCATGAATCAATCCGAGTTGTAGAAGCGGCGATATCGATTGCCTCTTTCATTCCCAAAACCGTTCATACCATCCATACTACCTTGTCTATCCTGTCTCTGATAGCTGGAATAATTCCGATATGGCCTCTGGTGATATGTCTCCCCAGAAATGTGGATCCCTCTTAATTTCAAAGGGGTTTGACCCTCTTAGGTCCATCGCATTGGAGGGTTATCCTATCAGCTGGGAGCTGAAGGAGTATTTGGAGGAATCAGTTGGCGATGTCAGCAAGATAGCACTTGTGCTTACTGATCCGCCACGGTTTTTGGTGGAATTCGTGGAAGAGGCGGCGATAAGAGACCTGGGTGCTCAACTCGATGTGGGCCATGGTAAGTCTTGCCGAGTGATCAAAGCGTATGCTACCGTCCCTCAGTATTCCGACAATTCAGAGGTTGGGGCCTTGCGTCAGGAAATGACGCAGATGAAGGACCAACTCGTTCAAAGGTCGAGGGCTGAGGAAAGATTGTTCACTTTGATTGAGGCATTGACTCGTACCGTTAACAGGTTGGGAACAACAACATCAGCCAGCAATAACACCGCCAAGGTCAGTCAGGGAGTCGCAGCTTCAGCTGAACAAGAACCGACATCAGGGGAGAGAAGGACCAGTCAGAGTTCCATCACCATTCCCTTGCAGGATACAGATGTAGAGCGGCAAATTAATGTGCGGGTGGAGCATACACTCACCGGAGGCAACAACAGCAGCACATTCTACCGAATTAAGCCGTTCTCTGGTACAACACCGCTCAAACCAGGCGAAGGCACCTTTGACGAGTGGTGCACTCAAATCCGTCTGGTACTGGAGGATGATGCCCTGACAGCAAGGGGAAAGAGACAGAGGCTATTAGCTAGCCTGCATTCACCAGCCCTCGAAATAGCCCGAGGCTTAGGAGAGGGACTTTCATCGACAGAGATATTTGAGGGTCTCCGAAAGTTCTACCAAAGCTCGGCTAATGGAGTTCGTTTGCTTCAGCAATTCTTCCTTATGAACCAGATTTCTGGAGAAAAACCATCGGAGTTTCTCGTGAGACTCCAGCTGAAACTGGATGAGATAGTGGAGAAGGGCGGACTTCAAAGAGACCAAGTCGATGAGACCCGACTCACCCATTTCAGATCGAGCTGCTTGGATGATCGTCTCTCCAATCTACTGCACATAAAGTATAGCAGTTGCCAGCAATTCCCCTCATTCTCCGATTTGATGGTGGAAGTGAAACGGGTAGAGGACGACCACAAGACGGCGAAAAAGGTGAGAAGCCAGGCTCACATTGCCTCCACCCAGGATGAGGGCCCACACCTGGAAGAGTTGCAGGAGCAGATTCAGAACCTGCAACAACAACTACAGCAACAGCTTCACTCTGTTAACCAGAGAGTAGACTCGTGGTCTACAGGGACAAATCTGAGTCATAGTAATGACCAGAGTTCAGGTAATATGGCCATTGGGATGGAGCCGCCAATTGCCTCAGACCAGGTGTGGCAGGGTCAAAGGAGAGGACGGGGTAACAAACGACGAGTTTGTTATAATTGTGGATCGTACGATCACGTCAGCCCCCGTTGTACCAATCCTAAGAACCCTAACTTGGTCTGGGAGCGAATCAATGCCCGTGCCAACCGAAGATCTCAGGAGTCACCCTCTGAGGATTTAAACGCCCAGAGGTCTCTGTCAAATTAGGGGGACAATCAGAGACCTCAACTGCCAGTCCCAATGCATTTGGTGAAGATGACACATCACCACATAGCCATATTCCACAGGTCGGAATCGGTGCCGCCATTAAGCTGCGCAATAACTGTTGTGTTGACATCCCTGCAGGGGAATCAATGGAGTTTAGGGGTAGAATCGTTTTCGACCCATCTCATAAGCCCCAGCATCCGGATGATCTCAAGGTTAGCGCCAGTCAAGATGGAGACCTCACAATAGGACTAGAAACCCAGTCCTCTCGACTAGATGGAAATTGTGGTGTTCATATTGTAGTTAAAAACAAGAGTAGACGCACAATAAATGTTACGTCCTCTCATGTTTTGGCTAGGTGTCATCTAAACAACAGCATGGATGATATAGTACTTAAATCCCTTGTGGGTCCTGCCTGTGAGTCGGAGATAGCAGTGGATGGTGTCGTCTGCCAAGGACTGCTTGATAGCGGGTCACAGGTAACGACCGTGTGTAAATCGTTTTACACTAAACACCTGTCCCATCATCCTTTGGAGAGTTTAACAGAAACTCTTTTGAAAGTGGATGGGGCAGGGGGTCAGAGAGTACCATATGAAGGATTCATTCGCCTTCGCATATCTATGCCCAAAGATGTTGTGGGCTGCAGTGAAGAGGTGGACACCATGGCATTGGTTTGTCCAGACACCCCATTTTCTATGGATGTTCCCATAATTATTGGTACTAATACATTTGGTGCCATTGCGGATAAATGTCGTGAAAAGGGAAAACCACTCTACCTGTTTACACTTCCTGTGCGCAGTGAAGTGGCCCACATTTTCCGGAGTTTGATATCCGACCCCAGTGGACGTCTCGGACAAATCCGCCTATTTGGTAAAAGGCCCGTGACAATTCCTGCCGGTGAAATGATGGAGCTGAAAGGTGTTACAAAAAAGTTATTGGTTCCTACTACAGCGGAAACCCTCATCATCCAGGAAGGTCGTGATCACATCAAAATGTTTGGAGATGGTCTATTGGTTAAAAACACCATAGTGTCTTCAACAGGAAATCTCCCGAAAGTGAAAGTATTGGTCCAAAATCGGTCAGAGTCTGATATCGTTATCAGGCCACATAAGGTAATCGCTGACCTTTACGTTCCTCAGGATGTCACATCCTTCGAAGGTATGTATGACAATGAGGAATGTGTTGGGACTCAATATGGAAACTCTCCGGATGTACATGCAAACAGCTTTGCATCACAGTGCAGTTCCTCGAATGGTCCTGAAATTCCGACGTTGCAGTTTGATTTCGGTGATTCACCAATTTCAGAAGAGTGGAAAGAGCGGGTCACTAAGCGGTTGAATGGTATGCGTGATGTATTTGCTACTCACGAATTTGACATTGGACGAACTGATGCCATTCAACACAAGATCGAGCTGACAGACTCAACCCCATTTAGGGAGAGGGCCCGTCCCATCAGGCCACAGGATTACGAGGACTGCAGACGTCACATTCAGTCGATGATTGATGCTGATATAATCAAGCCATCCAACAGCCCATATGCGAGTCCAATTGTTCTCGTTCGTAAAAAGTCAGGGGGGCTAAGGGTGTGTATTGATTATCGCAGAATTAACCTTCGAACGATTCGAGACTCGTTCCCTATTCCCAAGGTTGATGACCTATTTACAGCATTGAATGGATCATCCTGGTTCACTCAGCTAGATATCAAGTCCGCTTTCTACACGGTACCAATGGATCCAGAATCTGCCAAATACACAGCTTTTGTTTGCCCATTTGGTTTATTCGAATGGAGCCGAATGAGTATGGGTCTCGTCAACAGTCCATTAACATTTCAACGGTTGATGGAACTTTGTGTTGGCGATATGAACCTTAAAGAGCTGGCCGTGTACATGGATGATTTGATAATTTTCTCATCTACCTTGGAGGAACATGAAGAACGACTTTTCCGGACTCTACAACGACTTCGCAGATTTGGACTTAAACTGGATCCCAAGAAGTGTAAATTTTTCCAAACTTCAGTTACACACTTGGGTCATGTTTGTTCCAAAGATGGCATCTCTCCAGATCCCAAGAAGGTCAACGCAGTCGAAGACTGGCTGGCTCCTACCAACCTTGCAGAACTTAAAAGTTTTCTGGGTTTTGCGGGGTACTATCGGCGTTTTATTATGGATTTTGGACGCCTTTGTAAACCCCTGAATGACCTCACCAAAGGTTACATCCCACGGAAAACCATGAAGCGGTTGGGACAGACTCCTAGAAGGGATGATATCACCTTGAAAACCCCGCTTGGAGATCGATGGACAGCGGAGTGTTTGACAGCATTCGAAGCTATCAAAGAGAGATTAATCAGTGCACCCATTCTTGGTTATGCTGATTTATCTTCCCCGTTTGAGTTACATACAGATGCAAGCGGCACTGGTCTCGGTGCAGTGCTTTATCAGCAGCAAGGGTCGATGCTTAAAGTGATAGCCTATGCTAGTCGCGGGCTATCGAAAAGTGAGACCAACTATCCGGCACACAAGCGCGAGTTCCTGGCAGTTAAGTGGGCAGTCACTGACAAATTCCATGACTACCTTTATGGTAGCAAATTCGTTGTCGTGACTGACAATAACCCATTAACTTATGTCTTGAAATCTGCTAAGTTGGATGCAACCGGATATCGGTGGCTGGCTGCACTTGCTGCATATGATTTCAGCTTAAAGTACCGGCCTGGGGTAAACATGACAGATGCTGATGCCTTAAGTCGTCTTCCATATGGCCCCCCTGAGGAGGATACAAAATACATCAAGGAGAAGGAACGAATTGACTGGTTGCTTGAAAGGAGTGAACCGTACACTAGTGAGAGTAGAGAGTGTGTGGAATGCTCCTCTGATTCTGTGAATGCGGTTATTCAAATGCATGACATCAGCATCGTGAAAGCAACCAGATCTGGCGTGTCCAGCAGGAAGGACAAACAGTGTTTATCAGCGTCCTGTCATGTTTCACGGACAGCCTCACAGCACGTATGGGTGGAAGCATTGGCGATGTCAGAGAATGCTGTTCCAGACTCTCTGGCAGAGCCCCCTAATTCCCCAACAGGGATAGATGCACTCGACTGGATTTCGCTTCAGTCTGAGGACCATGACATTAAAACCATCATCTGTCATTTAAAACAAGGAACCAAGCCTTCCAAACAAGACCTAGCAAAAGTAGGGAAAGACTTGTGTATCTACCTGCGTGAACTGGAGAAGCTGACGTTAAAGAACGGCATCTTATACAGGTTTGTGACTGATGACAAGTGCATCGATAGGCAACAGTTGGTTGTTCCTTTGAGCCACAGAAACATTGCCATTTGTGGGGTACATGATGATGTGGCTCATCCCAGCACTGAGAGTACATTGGCGTTGGCACGTCAGAGATTTTTCTGGCCTTATATGGCCACTGGGATTCAACGCTATTGTGCTCGATGTGAACGATGCATCAGGAGAAAGGCCAAGACCCAGAAAGCTCCACTGGAATCCATATTACCATCAGCACCACTCGAGTTGGTCTGTATGGATTATCTCACAGTGGAGGCAGACCACGGTGGCACAGAAAACATCTTGGTCATTACAGACCATTTCACCAAGTATGCCATAGCAGTACCAACCAAGGACCAAAAAGCTATAACCGTTGCCAGAGTTTTGTGGGAGAACCTGATCTGTCACTACGGATATCCGAAATATTTATTGTCGGATCAAGGTAGAGACTTTGAATCAAAGGTTATCAGTAAGCTTTGTGAGATGGCTGGGATAAAGAAAGTAAGAACTTCACCATATAACCCGCGATGCAACGGTGTTACAGAGCGTCTGAATCGGACACTCCTTGACATGCTGGGGACATTGAAAAACTCGCAGAAGAAGGACTGGAGGAAATACATTGGTCCGCTTGCCCATGCCTATAATTGTATAGTGCATAGTACACCAGGGTACTCTCCTTATTATTTGATGTTTGGTAGACATGCACGTTTACCAGTTGACATCATTTTTGGGACAGACCCCGACAAGCGGTGCCCCATGGGTCCTCAACAGTATGTCAAGGATCTTCGAGAACGACTCGGAGTCGCTTTCTCAGTAGCGCAAGAGAATGCCCTCAAATCTGCTATGGCGAACAAGGGCTACTATGACAAGACTGCCCATGCTGTGAGCCTTGAACCGGATGATCGTGTCCTGGTCAGGAACGTGGGGCTGAAGGGGAAGCATAAGATTGCTGATAAATGGAAGTCTGGTGTGTTTGTCGTCGTGCGACAGTTACCTGATCTGCCGGTTTATGTCATTAAACCGGAGGATGGACAGGGACCCACCAAGACCCTCCATCGCAATCATCTCCTACCCATTGGTTCTTTGCCACTACCATCTGAGGAATTATCGCTGATTCCCCCAGTAGAGCGACCGGTTACCCGTTCATGTGTACAGCAACCACCTCTGTCAGTTGAGGAAGAGCTGGACCCATACATCTGGGACGAAGACGACTGGCATTTGAGCCTTACAGATATGGTAGCGGAACCCATAGTTAGTCGTACTAACTATGAACTTCATCCAAATATCCCTACCATTATTCCAACTGAAACTGATGAACAGAATCCTGCCCATTACCTCGAGATGACAAGTCCCGGTGGTGACTCCTCGGAGGAAGTCATGGAAGTATCGCGTCGAGACCCACCTCTCCTAAGGCGATCTAGAAGAACTTGCCAGCCCCCAGCTCGATTTTCATATGACCCCTATGGAATTGCATACAGCAAAGCCATTTGGGTCTAATAACTACTTAACGACGATATGCCTTTATGTTTTGCAGTTCGATATGCATCGCATGGAGGAATTGAGAAGAATTCGTCAGGAGCTGGAGGCTGTGAAGGGACAACGAGATCGCCTTCGGACGGAGAGGGATGACGCGAGGAGAGAGGCAGACCGTTATCGTCGGGAACGTGACGAGGCGTGGAGGAAACTTGTCAATGTACAGGAGGTGCATAACAGGGTCCTTCAGGAAGTTGTTATGGGGCAGCCTTTGAGTGGTTCGGTGCCACAGAAGGCAGCCCAGTCAGTTACGAGGAAGCGACAGGCCAGCGATTCGATGCACTGGTTGTCTAAAAGGCCCAGAACTGTGGAGACAGTTGGTTCGGTGCAACTGCAGTCTGTGATTTCGAAGCCTGAGACTGTGTATAACAGACTAAAGGATATGGGGAAAGGCAGCGGGCTGGACCCCAGAATACTGAATCCATTTCCTTCTGACACTCGAAGGTCAAAGGTCCTGTCAGCAGGTTGGCTTGATACTGTATTCCCGCAAAAGGCGAAGACTCTGATTATCTCTGACTCGGTCATGCGACAGATGGATCCGGTGTTCAGTCCAGAAGTTGGTGCAGTTGATCTTTTCGTGTATGGTGGAATGACCACCCTGGACCTCCTACCCATCGTATACAAGCTATGTGCTGAGGGGAATCGGGCCAACCAACTAGTCATCTGTGTTGGCACCAATGATATATTGAAGGGGAGTCGTGCCACTGATGGTTTTGTTGAGGCAAACTTCAAAGAAATTGGACAGTTGGCTTCAAAAGTGGCAGACAAAGTCATCCTGTGCACTGTGTATGAGGCTGGATGGAAGTCCAGGAATCCAAAACACAAGGAGTCGAACAAGGAGCGTCACAGGGATGAGGAGTCCAGGCGACACAGGCTGAATACCACCATCCATGGTCTGGCAAATAAGTCGGGCTTTGATTTGCTTGATCTTGCCCACATCTTCAGAGGGAAGACCGGTAGGCCCGGAGAAACTTCCCCTGGATGGTACCTCGCTGATGCAGTTCATCCAACCATCAATGGAATCGTCGCCATTGAGGTCTGCCTAGAGCAGCTCCTGACAGGTAGGCCAGTCATTCGGCCAACTGTGGAAGACCCACGTCTCTTCCATGGGGTCAGCCACACTGTCAGAGCTGCTGAGATACAGAGGAGGTCCGGTCTGATGGCTGCCAACCGTTCCAGGTTCCAGGGACAGCTCACCATCACAGTGCCAAATGAGCTGGACTCTACGGAGGAAGACCAAGATGACCGTTCCTGGGACAACAAGCGCCAGAGATCAGAACAATAGGAGCTGGGCCCTCTGTATCAAACCAGGAATACATCAACCTATAATCGACAATAATATCATCATTAGCATATTAGGGTACTCATCTGTATAAGGTTTTTCGTCTGCTGGCTCCACTTTTCATGGTTCTCCCCAGCATTCTAAAACGGGGGGAAAGTGTAACCACCATAGGTTTAGCCTATGGTGGCTACTATATTATATATGGGACTGGTAGTCCTTAATATATTTTCTAGTGTGGCTACCAGCTTTACCTACAAAGGAATCCAAAGCTATATTAATTTAATTGGAAGGTATTTGATATTTTGGAACATCATGATGTCTTGCCGGCATCATTGAAAATTGTTGACCGCTTCTCTCTTGCAGGAAACAAGCCTATGTTTATGTATACTTTTGTCTTTTTGAATTTGGTGCTAATACTGTTATATGGAAATGGAATAGGTCTTTGGATTATGGACGCGGATTTCTCTAATGGACGACGGCTGGATTATGAATGACGGACTAGACGCTTGTAATTCATGCTGTGCAGTTCAAAATTCAGTTTGACAGAAAGCCTGTCGTATTTTTCTGGCATTTGGCCAATTTTTATTGTGGTCGAATCTCATTAGCATGGAGATCTGTCCGATTCCACTGACCCCTCTAGCACGTAATGGTCAATTGACCAATCAAATTGGTTAATTAGACGCGGGCTCTTTGAGCGAGCAGACGAACGCCTGTCGGTACACTTTGGTCTTTGAATTTTGAAGTGACCACACATTGTTTTAACAGGTCAAAAGATCACAGTCAATAAATCAAGTTTCCTTTCAATATACACTTACATTTCGGTTGTTTGTGTTTTTCATTGGGGTTTGGGGTATCGATGATTCAGAATCCATAAAGAACACCGAGTCCACCCTTACCGTAAGACAGTCGGCTCAGACCAGACTTTTCCAGGTCTTACATGCGGAAAAACGGACTTTACACCCCAAAATGCGAAAACCCCGTCAAATAGGCCCAGGTGGACCTACCTGGTCTTCAGGGATTGTGGAGGGTGTCATATTGGAGCGATCGTGGAGTGGATGACGATGGGGTACATGGTTGAACTTGGAAGTGTCGTCATGATGTGCATGCACAGTCGAGGCATCAAGTAGCGAAACAGGAAAGTTTGGAGGTGTACAAGGGCGCGTGTACATGGTGTATGAACGATTGAGCGGCCATTCGGGGTCTAAATACGCCGTGTATTGTCTCGTCTTGAAGTGCTTGGGGTGTAGACTACGATAGGTGTAGTATTGAGCAGAAGTGAAGTCACGGTGCCCATGCGCAGTTGAG